>LHUT01004928.1:0-13402 GCA_001412135.1 Silene latifolia subsp. alba | reverse complement strand
TCAAAAGGAGAATCTCTACATTGGGATTTTGGAGGATCATCCAATATATTTAAGCTCAAGAACAAATAAGGAAGGTGACCTTATTTGTGCCCATATTTCGACCCACCTAACAATGCAAAGGACATTGTTTTTCTTCATTAATCTCTTATTTTGTTATGCATGCACTAGATCTAAAGAACACAAATTAAGAAGTTAATTAGTTCACTATTAGAAGAGTCTAATAAGAGATATATGAATCCTTCAGCTGTGACCAAGTGCTGGCCCCTTCGCCAACTAGACATTAATGACGCCTTCTTTCAAGGCACCCTCAATGATACGGTGTACATGTCTGAACCTCCTGGTTTTGTTGATCCCACTCGACCCGACTACGTTTGCCGTCTCCGTAAGGCCATTTATGGCCTTAAATAGGCACCTAGAGCATGGTATACAGGGCTTCAGACCTATCTTCTCGGAGCTGGTTTCACAAACTCCATCTCGGATACCTCCTTATTTTATTCTCATGCCTCTGTAACAATTTGTGTTCTTGTGTATGTCGATGATATTATTGTTACAGGTTCATGCACTCAGGCAGTCTCTCGTTTTATTGATGCCCTTGCGGGTTCTCTATAAAAGATCTGGGTACTTGTCATACTTCCTTGGTGTCTAAGCGTTTCCTGTCCCTGCCAGTCTGTTTCGCAACCAATGTCGCTACACTACTGACCTGCTCCAGCACGCCAACATGCTCGATGCTAAACCCGTTACCACTCCCATGGACTCCACTGAAAAGCTCACCCTTCTTGATGGTACTCCTCACTTGAACCCTACTGAGTTCCGTGCATTAGTGGGTTCACTCCAGTACCTCTCTCTCACCCGTACTGACATCGCCTTTGCGGTCAGTAAGCTCTCTCAATTCATGCACCAGCTAACCTGTGTCCACTTGTCTACCCTCAAACGCCTCCTTCGGTACCTTGCTGGCACTCTCACCCACGGCATTACAATTCATCGTCACTCTCCGACTTCACTCCATGCCTTCTCTTACTCTGACTGGGAGGGGATAGAGATGACCTCACTTCCATGGCTGCATATGTCGTGTACCTTGGGCGTAATCCACTATCCTGGAGTTCAAAGAAACAGAAAATAGTAGCTCCTTCCTCCACCGAGGCTGAATATCGCTCCATTTCTAATGTTGCTGCCGAACTTGCCTGGCTCACTCACCTCTTAGGTGAACTTCGTATGTCTCTACCTGGTGCACCGGAGGTTTACTGTGATAACATTGGAGCAACGCAACTCAGCTCCAATCCCGTATTTCACGCTCGAATGAAGCACGTTGCTCTTAACTATAATTTTATTCGTGAACGTGTTCAAGCTGGTACACTTCGTGTGGTTCCTGTGGTTCAAGATGATCAACTCGCAGACCTTCTCACTAAACCTCTTCCACGGCCCAAGTTCCAAATGTTACTTCGCAAGATCGGACTTACTTCACCACCGTCCGTCTTGAGGGGGGTGATACGATTACGATATCTTCATAATCTTGTATATTGTTATAGTCAATATTTAGTTCCTCTTTTATAGCTTGTAAACCTCGTCTTTAGGTAATTGTATCTTTATGTTCTTGTACTCCAAGCTAGGTATAATCTCTTGTACCCTATATATACTTGTGCATATCTATCAATGAGAATTATCTCTTCAAATCATAACCTATCTTACATCGAAGATAGGTACTGTAGGAATAGCTAGTGCAGGGGAGAGTCTAAATGCATCTCAGTTTTACATCACATTGTGAGATGATCTCGACTATCTTGATAAAAAAACATACTGTTTTCGGAGAGGTTGCAGAAGGACTTGAAACGTTAATGAGAATCAATGAAGCTTATGTCGATGATAAGGGCCGACCTTTTAAGAATATACGAATAAAGCACACTTATGTTCTCAACGACCCTTTTAAAGACCCTTTGCAACTGGGAGAATTAATTCCTGTTGCTTCCCCGAAAGGCAAGCCAGAAGAAGAGGTTATTTATGTGAAGCTCGAACATGATTGGGTTCCGATGGATGCACAATTAGCTCCGGAAGAATTTGAGGAAGTTATTCGTACAAAGGAAGCACATTTAAGGGCCGTTGTACTTGGGACGATTGGTGATCTTCCTATAGCAGATGTAAAGCCTCCTAAGAATGTGTTATTTGTGTGTAAACTTAATCCGGTGACCGTGGATGAGGACTTGCATATGATATTTTCACGGTTTGGGACTGTTACATCGGTTGAGGTTATTCGTGATTACAAGAGTGGGAACAGCCTTTGCTTTGCTTTCGTTGAGTTTGAAGATAAAGATGCATGTGAACGAGCGTATTTTAAGATGGACAATGCATTCATTGATGATGGGAGGATTCACGTAGATTTCAGTCAGAGTGTTTCCAAGCTATGGAATCAATTTCGGCGCAAGAGAAGCCATTGATGTTTGGTTGGTTGAAGTGACTAGAATAAGGCTTCTTCTGCTTAATTTATCAACAATTCTGCATGTTGTGGCAAAAAATGATTGTCCTATCAACTTTTTTGTCGACTCCGAATGGCATAAAATGATTGGCCTATTCCTTAATTCCTATAACTTATCATGTACCGATAAACTTGATTAATTCATTCTTTTTCATACTTCGCTTACTAGATAAGTGTTCGGACAGAAAATCATTTTGATTAGTTTTGTAATTCGAATAGTACTTCATTGTTTCGATTAAGTTGTTTAATTTGATTACTAATTCGTTGTTTCAATTAATTTATTTAATTGATCATACAGGGTTCAAAATGTTAACGTACTGTGTTCGCTCTAGCCAACAGTGGTGGAGCCAAGTATTGAATTCAATGATTGTGAATTCTGTTGAAATGTAAACCAAAATCACGTGAAATTGAAGAACACACAGAGTAAATAAATGTGAATTTTATTGAGTAAAATCTTAACTTAGAATGATTTACAATGGCTTGCTTATATATACAACAATGTGAAAATATCTATAACTACTTTGTAACAAACTATTTACAGACTGTCAATGTAACAAACTATGTACAGCTGATGAGGATGGAAGGTTCTGGAGAGATCCAGAACCTTGATGGAAGAATGAAGACTTGAGGAGGATTAACCAGCAGGAGAGCAGCAGCAGACTGAGGAACCCATATTATCAATAGCACCCCTCCCCCCCCCCCCTTCTCAAGTTAGAATTAGGTGGTGCATCCACAAGTCCCAACTTGTCAATGAGATAACGATGCTGTTGTTCACCAAGAGCCTTGGTGAGGACGTCTGCGAGTTGCTGAGAAGTAGGAACATGAACTGTCTTTAGCAAACCTGATGTAATCTGTTCACGCACATAATGATAGTCCAGTCTTATGTATTTCGTTCTCTCATGAAATACAGGATTTTCAGCAATTTGCCGAGCAGCTTTATTATCACAGTGTAATGTAATAGGTGTAGGCAAAGTAATGAGTAGTTCTTTGAGTAACTCATTATTCCAAACAATTTTACTGGTTGTTTAGCTCATGCTTCTGTATTCTGATTCAGCGGAGGACTTGCTAACAGTTGCTTGTTTTTTCGTTTTCCATGATATTAATGAACGACCAAGAGATATGCAGTAACCAGTTAAAGATCTGCCAGTATATTCACACGATCCCCAGTCTGCATCACAATAGCTATCCAAAACCAGATTGTTTTGTGCAGGATAGAAAACACCCAGATTGAGAGTACCCTTCAAATATCTGACTAGATAGAGTGCTGCATTCATGTGAGGTTGCCTGGGTTCACATAAGAATTGACTCAACTGTTGAACACTGTAGCTGATGTCAGGCCTTGTGAAGTTAAGATAGTGCAACCTTCCAATAATCCTTCTATATAATCCAGGTCGTTCTAGAGGTTGTCCCTCGTTAGTTGATAAATTGAGACCAGTATGAAGGGGAAATTTTGCAGGTTTTGCATCAGACATATTTGAATCCTTAAGAATATCCACTATGTACTTCCTTTGATTCAACAGTATGCCAGCAAAGGATCTTGCAACCTCAATACCAAGAAAGTATCTCAATTGTCCTAGATCTTTAATGGTGAAAGCTTGATGAAGTAGGTCTTTGATATTTTGTATTTCTACTAAATTGCTTCCAGTTATCAGTAGGTCATCAACATAAACTACTATTGCTACAAAGGAATTGGTAGATTGTCCTCTCTTTGTAAACAAGGAGTTGTCAGAATGGGCCTTGGTATAACCATGTTGGATGAAGAATTTAGACAACTCAAAGTTCCATTGTCTTGAGGCCTGTTTGAGTTCATACATAGATCTCTTCAAAAGACAGACATCATTAGGATTCCCTTTGCCATACCCCTCTGGTTTCTTCATATAAACCTCTTCATCGAGGAAGCCATGCAAGAAGGCATTATTTATATCTAATTGATGCAGTGGCCATCCTTTGGCAGCAGCAACTGCAATGAGACACCTAACAGTGGTAAATTTAGCCACTGGACTGAAAGTATGCTTGTAGTCTTTGCCTTCTATTTGACTATATCCCTTTGCCACGAGCCTGGCCTTGTACCTTTCAACAGAGCCATCAGGATTAAATTTGATCTTGTAAATCCATTTTGCTCCTATGGCCTTTTTGCCAGATGGTAGAGGAGTAAGGACCCAAGTGTTATTCTGCTCAAGAGCATCAATTTCCTTCTGCATTGCCTTTTGCCAGTTGGGATCATCCTTGGCCTGACTATAACAAGCAGGTTCATATAATTGTAATACATTACAACAAGAAGCTTGATAATCTGGCGTGTATTCTTGCAGATTTAAAATAGCACTGTGAGCAGAATGTGTCTTAGAGGGATTAGCAATGGAAGGTGGTAAGCCTTTACAGACAAAATTATTTAGTCTGGCTCTGGTGGTCTTCCTAACAGGATCAATTCTCAGATCAGAAACATCATTATTATGATTATAAATTTGAGAATTCGGATCTGGATTTGTAGGAATATTTGGAATAGTAGTGTGAGGATTGGGAATGGTACTAACTGAAACACCATCATTGTCATTTTCCTCAGGAAAGAAAGATGGATTGGGAATGGATGTAGTATGAGATGTTTGACTGTCTGGTATAAAATGAGAAGAATATGTGGCTGTGTCTTGTTTGACAAAAGGAAAAAATATCCTCCCTGAATATAACATCTCTGCTGTAAATGACCTTGTGGTTGTCCAAGGTGTAGAGCCTGTAACCCTTCTTACCCATTGGATACCCAAGGAAGATGCACCTAATAGCTCTGTCCTCAAATTTATCTCCATCATGCCTAGCAGCATAGCAGAGGCATCCAATGACTTTCAGATGTGTGTAGTCAGCAGGTTGACCAAATAAACACTCATGAGGAGTTTTCTAATTAAGAACAGATGTAGGTAACAAATTGATTATATGGGTGGCAGCCAATATCATGTCACCCCAAAATTTCTTAGGTAGACCAGCTTGTAATCTTAGAGCTCGTGCAACCTCAAGTAAATGTCGATGTTTCCTTTCCACCCTGCCATTTTGTTGAGGGTTCCCAGGAATAGACGTTTGGTGCACTATGCCATTATCAGCAAAAAGCTTGGCACAATCTTTTTGGAGTATTTCAGTACCATTATCAGACTTCAGTTTCTTGACAGTGGTATTGAATTGAGTTTTGACAATAGGCTAAAAAATGGTCAATGGTTTCACAAACTAAGTTTTTATGTTTCAGTAACATAGTCCGGGTAGTTCTGCTATAGTCATCTACAATAGTTAGAAAATATGAAGCACCATTTAATGCAAGGACCCTGTAACCTCCCCAAAGATCAACATGAATCGGCTCAAATGGAGCTATGGTCACAGAAGAACTAACAGGAAATTGTATCTTGTGATGCTTGGCAAGTAAACAAGTGTCACAATGAAAATTTTTATCATTGATATTAGAAAGAGCCTGAGGCTTTACATGTTTCATTGTGGACAAGGCATTATGACCTAACCTAGCATTTAACAGATATGTATTTGAGGATGTTACATGAGCTGAAACAAGAGTATTGCTATTAGGTATAGTGCTACATTTATTCTTATCACAAGTAGTAAGACTAGTAAGATGATAGATGCCAGCAAACTTCAATCCAGAACACAAGATCTCCTTAGTGATATTGTCCTGAATGAAACAACCAGTAGGATGAAAATTAGCACATAGGCTAGTGTTATGCAGCAATTTACCCAAGGATAGTAAATTGTGTTTAAAATCAGGTAGGTAAAGAACATTATGCAGTACTAATTTTGCAGAAATGTTGACATTACCAACACAAGTCACCTTTTTTACCTGTCCATCAGGTAAGGTTACAGTCAAAGGTCTCACAAGCTGCCTAACATCAGATAAGGTGGCCAGATTATAGGTCATGTGATCTGATGCGCCAGAGTCAATAATCCAATTAACATCATGTGTAGAAGTATGATAAACATGAGCACTAGCAGCTAGGGTAGTACCTGTAAAAGAGGAGGAACCAGCTGTATCAGCAGTATGTTGAGATTGAAGTTTGAAAAGTTTATGTGCAACAGCTTGTACAAAAGAAGCATCCAAGAGAGCTCCCTGAGCATTGTCTAGAGGAGTGTTAGCTTCAAAACCTTTCTCTTTCTCAACATTTGCTGCAAAATGCTTCCCATTGCCACTAGGAGCAGATGCAGGAGGAAGAACCTTCTGTGAAGAGGCATTTTTCTTGGCTTGTTCCCTCCTATGAACCCAGCAATACTCCAAGGTGTATCCTGCTTTTTCACAGCGAGTGCAAAAATATGCAGGCTTCTCATTCTTCTCTGTCTGATCATGAAACTTCTCATATTTAACCTTTTTGTTATCACGCCTCCATACGTTCTTTGGACCAGCATTAGCAGCAAGGGCAATACTGTCAGTGTTAACAACTGGATCAGCAGCAGAAGTGATGCTCAGTTGAACTTCAGAGTGATGAATCTTAGCATAGACTTGATTGATGTTAGGAATAAGATCTAGAGCAAGTATCTGACTACGAATAGCATCATATTTCTTGTGTAGACCCATGAGGAAGCCAAGAATATGATGCGTATTCTCCCTGGCAACAATTTTCTTGAGGAGATTACAGGCGCAGGCAGCAATGGCGCCACAATCACATTCAGGTAAGGGATCCAGAGACCTGATGTCCTCTCATCCTGAACGAAGTTGAGCATAATACTCTGCAATAGTCAGATCACCCTGCTTGATTTGGCTAACATATTGTCGCAATTGATAGAGGAATAGAGCATTAGATTGATTGAAGCACTCATTCAACTCCTTCCATAACTGCTTGCTAGATGTCACATAAGAGAAGCTTTTGGAAATGTCCTCAGCAAGAGAAAACTGAATCCAACGCATGACAGTATAGTCTGTCCTTATCTAGTCTTGATAGCGCGCATCAGTTTCAGGTGGTTTAGGACAAGTTCCATTGATGAAACTGAGTTTATTCTTGGAAATCAAAGCAATACGCAAGTTGCGAGACCAGTGCAGGAACGATGTTCTGAAAAAGACTTGAGGAAGCAGCTGTAACAAGGATTGATGATGCAGGAGCATACTCGGACAAAAAAAGAAGCACGAGTTACTTGGTGAACAAGCAAGGGAGCTGGATTAATTGGCGTGCAAGTAACACGAATTCTAAGTCCGAGCTGTGGAGACACGGTTTCCTAAANTCAGTTAAATTCCGCTGCGTTAATCCTAAAATACTTAGACGAACAGACAAACAAACTGTCAGTTTTACACGAATCTATCCTATTCTGCCAACGAACAGACTGTTGTGCTGTTCAATCTTATTCGTTTGAGTTATTTTACATCAATTGATCTCCAGCTGTGAGATGCAGAGGATCCTTGTAAACGGAAGAAGTTGTAGTCGTCGCCATTGTTAAGTGCTTGAATTAAGCTTGTAAGAGGAAAAAAATCAGCGGAAGACAGTGATCAAAGTAAAATTGACCTGATTTTGAGAACTGCAGAAGTTTTTGTGGATTTTGAAGAGAAAAAGAACAACAAATTTAGGTATTTTGATCGTAGAAAAGACGATAAAATGGAGAAAAATAGCGAATTAATCACTCAAAAACATGATTAAGTGAAGAAATCTGCAAAATTTGGATGCAATTACAGCAAAAATGATGAAGATCATCATCTAATCAGGATCGATTCTTGACGATGATACCATATTGAATTCAATGATTGTGAATTCGGTTGAAATGTAAACAATTACTCAGGTGAAATTGAAGAACACACAGAGTAAATAAATGTGAATTTTATTGAGTAAAATCTTAACTTAGAATGATTTACAATGGCTTGCTTATATATACAACAATGTGAAAATATCTGTAACTGCTTTGTAACAAACTATTTACAGGCTATCAATGTAACAAACTATGTACAGCTGATGGGGATGGAAGGTTCTGGAGAGATCCATAACCTTGATGGAAGAATGAAGACTTGAGGAGGATTAACCAGCAGGAGAGCAGCAGCAGAGTGAGGAACCCATATTATCAACCCCAAGATTCCCTCCAGCAATGGTGGAGCCAGGATTCCCGTTCGAAATTCTCACTTCAGCGGGGGCGAGCGTCCCTGCTAGCCTCCTTAAATCCGCCACTGGCTCTAGGCTTCTTCACATTTGTCCCACCCATCTTGTCAACAAAATAAAAGTCTTTTCAAGTTTTGATGCTTAAAAATTTGCCAGCTCTAGGCATTCGAACTCCTTTAAGTTTAAGGTTTGAACTAAAAGCATAGTCTTTTCATGTTTTGATGCTTAAAAATGAGCATTTCCAAGAGCAGGCTGTTGGAATTCTGTTATACAAGAGCATGGAAAACCCAACTTTTAGGCCTATAGCAACAGGTCTTATGCCACTCACCAACTACTCTCATTTACAGATTTACTGCGTCACCCTTTACATGACAATTTTTACGGTAAAACGGTCTCTTTTTATGTGTTCACACATACGACAGTCTCATAGTATAATTTGTGTTCTATATATATTTACCTATCCTTACTTCCTAGAGCATCCTCAAAATCTGTCTTTTATTTTGTTCACAAGATGAGAACAGAAGCTGAGTCTGAAGCTTATGGTACATACCAAGACTAAGAAGATTGTGTTTGCAGAAGCAGGCTCCGCTTTCGTAGACTTCATTTTCCACCTCTTGTCATTGCCGCTTGCTAAGGTTGTCGATCTTTTAAAAGATAAAGGAATGACTGGATGTCTTGTATCTGTCTCGAGAAGTTTCCGTTCTCTCGAATCCGAGTACTTTGACCCGAAACTAAACAAAGACTCTCTGTTTAAGCCAAACACTGATGTTGTGGTTCCTTTGTTGTCACTCAACTATAAGGCATTCAGTCCCTCCATTTATAAGTGTCCCACCCATGATTACTGTGCTGTTCAGAGCGGGCTACCATGTCCTGTTTCCGGTTGTTCTCGAATAATGAGCTTTTGGGCGTATAGCCATATGAAAGCAACTTCATCATCCGACAAACCTCCAGGATTCGTGAAGGCGGCTGTGCGTTATATGGTGATGGATAATTTGGAAGTGAAACCCATGACCGTTGCCTTCCTCAAGTACCATGACATTGATTTCGATAAGTTAGAGGAGAAAGCGGTTGAAGTTGGTGCCAAGGAGGTACTTTTTGCAGTGTATTACTCTTTTGCTTGCTTTCTACTTACGACAGATATCGACCTCAAATGTACTCTCTCCATACCATTCCTTTAGTATTGACTCTATTGTTTTGGTCATTTTGCAGGCAATAGAAATACTTAAAGCTTCTCTGACCACTGATGCTGTGCTGACTGCCGTGTTCATGGAAAAGGCGAATTAGTATCATAAACCAATAGTACTAAGCTAAGATTCAGGATGGAATTTCTCTATTAAGTAGCGCTTTTTATTTACGTTGTATGTTGTGGTTGTTCGTCTGTCTATCTTCCTATGTCGGATGTGGCTTTATTTTGGTTATAAGTTAATAATGGATGCTAAGCTTTCTGATATGAAATGCATCTATACATTCTAAGTAGTGTTGGCTTTTAACTATTCCGAAACAGTCTGAAACCAATCCTATCGGAACTTTGATGGTCGGATTTGGTTCATTCTGAAACTAGATACTAAATCGATCCACTGACATTGCTAGCTCCATTCAGCTGCATATATCAAGAGAGCTGTTAACAACTAAGATACTGAGAATGAATTAAATCCACGCGTAACCTGTTTGGTTTGATCAAATTTAAAGCATGAACGAACGACTAATAAAGTTCCAAAATCAATTGTGCAAGTAATTACTATTGCGAGTAACACCTAACACTGTACTACTGCAAGTACTGTTACGACTGAGTCGATGCAGTGCAGCAACACCAATTCACCTAATTCTCCCATGTTGAACTGAAACATGATGTTCTTCTTTGGATATGTCAAAAAATGGGCACCAAATCTATCGGCCAGAAAAGACGCCTTCTTCATCAATCCTGTGTAACTCCAATTGAATGATCCCCGGTAGATTTGTCCTTCTGTCAACCTCGTGAGTTGTTCCACCTGTTCAAATTCAAATGAATTTTACTTTTACTTATTTCCGTACTGTCATTGTTCCCACAGTATCGGGCCTATAATGACATTTTCGTCAATTTCAGACGAGGGTATACGTTAAAACAACCCAAAAAACGGATATGTAGACGTCATATTGAGAAAGAGTAAGTAGTAGTCACGTCATAGTTGCTATAGTCATACTCCCATTTTTTCTCTCATCAAGCGTTATATTATTCATTTATTCGTATTGATTTTCTCAGAGAAGACCATTGTTCGAGTTGGTTTCCAAGAGGTACAAAGTCACCGGGCTGAAACAAGTCTGCGGTGTATATCAAGAGAGTTTCATACAACCAAAACTACCGAAAATGAACTAAAGACTTGAAAACCAGGAGCATAATTTGTTTGGTTGGATCAAATTTAAAGCATAAGCAAAAACAACTACTAATTGTGAGTACTGTCTGAGTGTTAGTTTTGAGTCGATTCAGTGCAGCTAGGAAATAGAGACGGTATCAAGAGTAATACTGTCGCTGATGACATCTTCAACTCATGCATCCCCTTCTGAGTTCATGTCAGGGACCTCCAAAACAGCCTTCTTTATTAACTTCAAATCAGCTAATTCTCCCATCTGGAACTCAAACAAGACGTGCTTCTCCGGAAATGTCAGAAATTTCACGCCAACTTTATCGCTTAGAAGAGACACCTCCGCCATCAACTTTGTATAACTCCAATTGAACTGTGCCTCGTAGGTATGCCCGTTTTTCAACCCCGTTGGTTCTCTAACCGCATTCTGGCTATAGTCATACTCCCATTTTTTGTCGCTTCCCATCTCAAACGTTGCAAAGTCTGGCTTCCAATCAATCTTAACTGTAAACAAGCGCACCAAACTAAATTTCATTTATATACACACACACACATAATTAATATGAAAACATCGTATACTCGTATCATTACCAAGATCTCGTGTCTGCAGCGCACACTCAATCATCTCCCTTATGTCATTAACAGGTACACTAGTTTCATGGAGAACGGTGAAAAAGGGAAACATTGTAGCATTAGGAATTTCGACGATTTGAGCCCAAAAACCACTAGCGGGTACAGTTCCTGCTCAATAACCAAATTAGCAAAACAAAAAATCGAAACAAAACAAGAAAAGAATAGCACAAAATACATCAGAAAACTGACTCGACCAAACATAACTCAAACCTGAACTTAAAACGGAAAAACTCAATGTGGACCCAAACTGACCGAAAACAGAAAACAACACGCGGCTTTTTAATTTGATTAAATCAGTAAGCAACATACAGGCTACTAACCTAATTACAGATCAACCAAAGAACATCTGTTCTTATTACACTAATCGTGTTCGATTGACAAAATTTTATTCGCTTAAAGGCTTCAGTTATAGTTAACCGGTAATCCCATCACATAATCAGCTTCCTAGCATTCTCGTCGAAAATCATCAAGAAACAACATAGCAGAATATCCGAATCAACAAACAATCACAGCAGAATATCGGCAAATTAAGATTTTTCTATATCAACATCATAATCTTCATTACTCCAGATAAACATCACGAACTTTCTCATGATCAAAATCCAATCTTTTTCACATAATCATTGGAAGAACAACATTTATTAAAAAAATTCATAAAAAAAAAACTAATTCTTCAATTTTTTCAACAAAGAAAACAACCGTAAACATGAAATTGATAGACGACGAACTTAACAGCAGAGTATCGACAAACTCACATTTTTCTGAATCGACATAATAATCGTAATCTTTATTTATTTCAGGATCAACATCGACAAACTCTCATGTTCAATAAAATTCCAATAACCCCAAAAAAATCATAATTTGTTGCAGATAACTCATCGAAAGAACGATTGACAATTCGACATGAACAAAAAATAATTCTTCTCTGATTTTTCAACAAAGCAAACAAGAATAGATGACGAACTTACCAAAGTCAAAGCAAAGTCGATTAGTTCCTTGAACATGAAAAATAGTGACAGTATCGTCGTCACCATGAAGATTACGAGGAAGACCCTGAGAAATGAAATCCAAAGGAGCCCACAATCGAACTATTGGCAATGGTGGCGGCGGTACGTTGTTCCGAAACTCTATCATACCACGAGACTTCAGAGATAGAGTGGCAGTAGCATTCTTATCCTTGTTCGTCACAGAAATTACGAGACTTTCAGTAGTGGCCCCAACTATCCCGAACCCATGGTCGTCTTTGAAAGTAGGATCAAGAAGATCTTCAATTGCAAGCTTCAATGTGCGAAGAGGTTTCATTTTTACGTAAAAGCTGTAATTAGGATCAGGTGGTGTGTTTTCTTGGGGAGGAACAGCAGGCATGGCGTTTCCGATTTCTTCTGAAGGTTCCGACATGGTGATTAATGGAGTTTTCTTGGGAGTTTTCAGTAATGGTGGTTGGCGGGAAAGTTGGTTAAAACAAAGAAGAGAGAAAAACAGAGCAAACGGAATTAGTTAGTTGCAATTATGGGGTAGTTGAGGAAACGAATTAGTTCTTAAAACCGAGGATACATGTTAAGTTGGAAAAACTACATGAATAAACGGTAGTATCAAGCTAAAAGTTGGGCCTAATTTGTTTGGGGCTATATATTATGCTTAATATTGGAGGTGTTGAGTTTATGGATTCAAGTACCTAAGAGGGGGAGTGTAATACTCCGTATTTATGAGTCTCTGGGTACTCTATCGAGTAGGCCTTACTCTGTCGAGTAAGGATGAGTTGCGTTTTAAAATAGTTTCTGACCTGTTGGGTACTCGATCGAGTACCGTTGATACTCGATCGAGTAAAGGGGCACTCGATCAAAAAAAAAGAGAACGAAACACAACTGGTCACAGACTCACTACACCACAATACCATACACTATCAGTCT
>LHUT01004927.1:0-10624 GCA_001412135.1 Silene latifolia subsp. alba | reverse complement strand
GATGATTCATGTCAGCCGACCCCCATTGATTTTGGGATTAAGGCTCTGATGTTGTTGTTGTTGAGTGTCCTACCCACGTCCGAGTGTCGAGTGGTCCGACACGGGTACGCAAGGTAAAATTGTAGGGTCCGAGCAACATAGGTTTTTCATTATCAAGTTTTGGTAATATACATTACTAGTGAGTATATTGATATTTTCCTATTTAATTTAGATTAAGTAATGCTGAAGTGGATAAATTTATGTGTTTTCAATGATCTGTCATCTGGATATGAAATTATGAGTGAAGTTGTTCATTTTTAAACTCTACCGTTGCGTAGTGGAATAAGTAGTTGCTGTTGATTGGTATTGAGATTATCATCTTTTTATTATTACCTTCACAGAAAGTTGTGGTGAATATTCATGAACTGCTATTTAGTCTCTTTCCTTGTGCTTAATAACTAAGTTAATTATTCTTGAGCTTATATGTTTCAATTTCCTTTTTATTGATTACAGTGGCAACAAATGGATATTGAGTACTCATTCTGGCAGATGCTTTACTTGTGTACATCACCGAAAGTAGTGTCAGTAATCTTTTCCTCCCAATGTGCTCTTAGTTTTTCCCTTTTCCCCTCTTTTTTTTTGGGGGAGGTGTTTGATCCAGCTACATTTATTTAGTACTCCCTTCACAGTTGTCTTGTAGACGATATGCCTCTTTGTGGTCTTGCTTTTGAGATTTTGTGTAAATGATTTGGGATCCTTAGCTTATGAAATACCTAGTAACCTAGATGTTCTTTTGGGATATTGGGATATTGGGACATTGGGTCACTCTATTCTATGGGAAAACATGGAAGTACTTGGACTTTGGAAAATTTCTTCATCCTGCCTAAAGACTTGCTTGGGATGAGGCCATGAGGTTAATTGAGGTCAAAACAGGTGAAAAATGGGGAAAAGTGTGGTGATGGAAGGTGGAAAGACGAAAGTGAGGGTAATTGTTATATATTATGAGGGGGGTGGGGGTAATTCTCATCCCCCTCGTAGGAAAAATGCATTAGCGTTGTGTAAAAGTTGCCCTTCCACGCTCCACCACCACCAATCATTACTCTGTGTCCCTACTTCTTAGCTCTATTACCCCTGTACTACTTACCCCATCCTAAGCAACCTCAAGGTACAGGGTCGTTAGTGATGTTTGCTTTGAACCGTATTGGCTCATGCACCCTCACAATTAGTTTCTTGACATGTTTTCTCAGCTTAGTTTTGGCTTCATTTATGCTCTTTGATAGATTAGGCTCCTACCATGCAGATACATTGTCTGACCTTGTATTTCCTTTTCTTTGTGATGTCATATGATGTGGTGAAATTCAATCAGCTATCAGCACACAAAGTACCACAAGCGTAAGTCTTTTGTCTATTTTGATAATTATGTTTTAGCCTTTAGGTTTCAAGTAGCTCTAGCAAAGCCAGTATTGCTCAGCATGTAATGCCATACAGTGTAACTCTTTTATATTTGATAGTGCTTGTCAATGTGGTAATTTTCTGATCTGTAGTTTACTTTGTTTCCCTGAATTAAAGATTCTTATCTAGGCGTCTTACGTTCACTGCAATTATCGCTAACTTCTCGAGTAGACCACAACACTACATCGTATATTGACTATGTTGTGCGATATCCTTTAGCTCTTTTGCCACGCCGCGTGAATACACGGCACATGCATGAATTGGATATTGAAATATTTTTTAGGAAACAACATTTCACACCTTACTATGTTTCTCACTCGAGTGAATTTTTGAGTGCACCACTCCCAATTCTCTCTTTTACTGTGAGGGGCTGTAAATGTCATCCCGATACACCATTTTCACCTTACCTGGTATGAAATTCTACCTGTATAAGTGTATAACCTGATAAGTGATACCAGAAGATACATCAATAGAACATGGAAGTGCATAGGAATAGCTACCTTGTCTGAGATCTTATTCCTCTTCTTGAATATATACTTTGGCATCAGAGAATACAGTTCGGGTTTTGACTTCGTGCACCGACTACAAATTACTCAATGATATGATTATATGTATGTTCATCTGATGATTACTTTTTTCTTTCAGAAACTAAGAATCAATGGGCTCGTGACGATCCTGCTTTTGTTGTTATCTTGAGTCTTCTCCTAACAGTTACAACTTTGGCTTATTGTGCTGCGTAAGTCTTTAGTTCCACTTTATGTGTATTGTAGCCTATCTTTGTTGTCAAAAATTATCTAGTGATCTAGTTTTCTAAAGGTTTGTACTTTGGAGTCCGGACATATTTGAGCAGACAACGGTTTTTTATCCTTCTGCGACCATGATGTAATGATAGATTGTATGCGTCAAGAACGATATGAAGCGATTAAAGTACGCTAATTGACCCATGGTTGACTTTGAATATGATGAAATTTACACTTAACTAATTTTCGGTTTGAGGTTATAGTGATGGTAATTCCTTACTAGATCTCTAGGTCTCTAGATGTTAACAAGCTTTCATTTCTTAATTTATGGTGATACTGCAGGTATGACCATAGCGCAGGGCATGCAGTTTATGTAGTTCTATCAGTACTGCTTTTCCATTTCTTCATTGCTGGAGCTGTTCTGGCAACTTGTTGTTGGTAAAGTTTATTCCTCTCCACTCACCAAACATCTAGGTCACATCTCCATTTTGTTACCATCCTGTGAACTTGGATTATATGATCAGGAATTCAGGAGCTCATTGGTTTCTTTCTGTTACATCCTTATTTATGCTGTGACTAAAATTAATGGGCCTGCAGCCCTGCATGCTTTAACAAATTATACCTAAATATTCTGATTTTGGTTTTACCATTTGATGCTAGCGAATAAGTAGTGATCAGTTCTCTATCAAGAGTATTTTGTCGATAACTAGGCTAACGGATATGTGGTCTCAGATATTTGGGGTCAAAGCAGTGGGCAATTTTTATTTTTCATAATAGCTATCATCTAAAAGTGACAATGTTTCTTGCATGTGTGTTATCTGTGGACCATTAATGCATGATTTACCCTTATTGAGTTTCCTTACATTTCATCTCTGCATTTATCTGCATATAAACTCATATAATATCCTTGCTGCTTACAGTTACATCTGCGATTCCAATATCATTATTTCTTTTTCTTTGGCTTTCCTGTAGCCTATTGTGTTCTTCCTAGTTGCAGTTTCTACTGGTTCTGACTGCAAAACACAGTAATGGAAAGTTGCATCTGCTGAATAACAAACAACATCCCCTGCCTAAGCAATTATTTGTTCTGTTATAAATTAGATTATTAGTTTATTACTAGTGATGATGTGGCATAATTAGGATGGCTGATGAGGAGGGTATTGGCTGTGAGTCAGTGACCATACTACATATCTGGTTCTCAGCGCATCGATGTAGAGGTCAATTATGTGTATATATGCATGTTGCAGTTTGATAATACTAATCTTGCAGTGAATTCTGTACCCAGGTTTTTAACAAATAATTACCTTAGAGAAGAGGCTCCTAATAGTTATGTGGTTGAACAACGCGTTGAATGGTGAGCATGGCTTCTAATTCTTTACTTTTGTAGTCTAACAAATGCAAAATAATAGCCTGCTTTCTTCTTCTTAAGTTAGCGCCTCTAATGTAATTCCTAACTGCTATTTTATTTGTTGAAGGCTATATGCATTTGACGTGCACTGCAATTCTTTCTTTCCGATGTTTGTTTTACTGTATGGTATGCACCCTAACTTCTGCCTTGATTGCATCTTGTCAAACAAATTCCTATATTTCCAAATTTCTGATTTGATTGACCTTCTGTCTTTGTCGTAGTGATTCATTACTTCTTGTCGCCTCTTCTTCTGGTGCATGGTTTCATACCCGTTCTTCTGTCAAATTTGCTTTTCATGGTTGCGGTGTCCTACTACCACTATCTCAACTTCTTAGGCTATGACGGTAAGCTTAATAATGTTTCATACTTGTATTTTTTACCTGATGTGCATAATGTGGTTGAAATGAAATATTCGTTAAAACACTTCAGCCGGATCTTTTTTAGCTGCTTTCTAGTTCATCGTTTTTTACCGACCTTTCAACTTAATGCAGTGCTTCCCTTTCTGGAGAGGACTACCTTTTTCCTTTACCCTATTGGCGTTGTTATTATCCTCTCTCCAATTTGTAAGTATCAGCTGACGGCATTGAAAAACTCCATTGTTCAATTTTTGACGTTATCTAATTCATTCTTGATATCGTCATGGTTTTACAGTAATATTGAGTGGCTTTAATCCTTCAAGATACGTAATGAACATGTACTTCGGTCACCGGCTATGATCATGTTTCATAAGATGCTAACAAAAGTTCATGCAAATCGAGCCAGAAAGACAACTGGGGCTTGTTCAGAACTCTAGATCTCGGAAGATTTCTCCTGAGATGCAGAAATACTGTCTAGAAGGGTTTTCGATGGGGAGTTGTAGTTTCTTTTCTCGAGGGCCAATTTCCATATTTTTATTAATATTTTTTTCTCAAAGGAAAATAGGTTGCGGGAGGAGGGCATTGTTGTGACTAATGAGATGTAATCTATGACAAGCTAAATGTAATTTCAACGACTTGATGTATTGGTTGCTTACCCTAGCTCATCTGTGGTCGAGCTTGCCTGCTTACATGAAAAATGAAAATATTTTGATGTTGAATGTAGATACGCCCTCGTCCATTGCTGTAAGCATTTTTTGGTTTGAAACTACTATATACGGAGTATAAATGTTCGACATGGCCATAAACGGCTAAACGCTGTCTCAATTTATACGAATACTTGATGTCATTAAATAAAAAGGGGTGTCCGTGTGCTGTATATTTATCTGCGTTCAAGTTAACATTGTGACTTCTAGAGTCTGGATATAACAAATACGGTAAAATTAAGGAAAAAAAACGGAATGAACATCCGATGGGTTTAAACCACATGGGATAAAACCCGTAAATTTCATGAAAATAGACGTAAATCAACAAAGAATACGGTAATTAACAACTAAATGCGGACAATTTACTATCGGTATTTAATAAGTGAGAATAAAAATGCATGCTATATATACTCGATCGTTATATTGTTGGATTCAAAGTTGTAAAGCTACCCACCTTTGATAAAATGGAATATTTGTATAATTGTCGCATATATTTTGCATGGGGCAATTTTATGAAGAAGACTCAAAATGTAAAAGCTAGTGTTTATTAAGCTCTTAACTTCATTGTGATTAACCCAATCTTGTGTAGATAAATTGATAACGGGCGTATATAATTTGACTCGTTAATCATTCAATCACAATACAACTATTACAATCAACAATAAGTCTTGCTTAAAACGGAATATCCGTCTTAAATCTTAAATGGTCTTTTAGCCGACCTCTTATTGAATATGTGATGAGAAGATGGCCCACAAGAAAGTTATTTAGTAATAATTAAGTTAATAATATAATATTACATGGTCTTTTAGTTGATGGGGACGTAATAAGATTCACTTTTAAATTAGTTAATCAAGTATAACTAATTTTTATTGCCTTTTTTTAGCATGCTTGTCTCCACCACTAGGACTCCTTGGAACAGACTCAACGTCTACAGTGGATATCTCCATATGCTTGAGCCTGTGCCCTGCACCAGGACTGCTCGGCCCCGAGTTCTTCATCGAGTCAAAATCAGAATACTTATCGGAATCATTGTGAAAGAATCCTCTCGACTCCATCTCCGGGAGAATGGAACATAAGATGAGACAGTATAGGAACAGGAATGTGACAGTTTTACCCATGTTAGCTAATTTAGAATGAGATATATATATAATAAATTAAGGGCAATGGTGCATTTGCATGAAACATGGTTGAGTTTATATAGTGTTCGGAATATTAAACCAAGAAGTATTTTTGGTCAATTTTCTTAGGCTTTTACTAGAAAGGTTTTATTGTTTGTCATACAAAGGACATTGAGACTGCTGGTGAATGAATGTTACTCTAAGCCATCCTATATACATCAGCCGCCTTGAAGTGGAGATTCCTACAAATCAAATTGCAAATGAACCTACAATCCATGTTTCGTGGGTGTACATGGGCTTGTGCCTTACCTGAACAGAGGAAAGACGGACCACTCGACAACATAAGGGCAATTTCATCCTAAAACCATAATACAATAAGGAAATAGCGACATAATATCCTACGACATCTCAACAATTCGCTACCCTAAAATTTTAGTTCTAGGTTCACCCTTAATTATATGTACATCCGTTGGACAACCACGTCATTATACATCACAGTCGTCATTATACATCACAGTCGATAAAAGTAGAATCAAACTAAAAATTTCCAATTGGTTATGATGTATGGTGTTGTAAAATCGGTGTTGCATGATTGTATGTTGCTCCTCGAGTTTAATCTTACAAATAACGAACTTAAATCTAATTAGCCTCAATATAGCGTTCTTATACTGTTTAGAGATGACACTACACAACAAAGTGGCTGTAGTTTAGTGGTAAGAATTCCACGTTGTGGCCGTGGAGACCTGGGCTCGAATCCCAGCAGCCACATTTCCCTTTTTACCCTTATGTAGACAGTTCTGGTTATCTCGCGAATCTTCCTGTTGAATCAAGTTTTTTTTTTTCTTTTTTTCCAAAGCAAAGAAATGAAGAATTTATTAAAAATACATGTTACACCATTTTACTGGTAATTTTTATCATAAAATGATACAGTTGCAAATAAGAATTTGCGAACATTTTACAAGTTCCTATAAAGTATCCACAATAGCTATTCTAGTTCTTCTTTAGTCAACAAGTGACCTACAAAGCCGGCTTAAGGGCTGTGGCATTAAGGCCATCAGAATAGTTTTACCAAACTAAACCTGATGCTATAATCTTCATTCCATAGTGTGATGTCCCCTGGTTGGTCTAAAAGGTCGGCATATACTAACAGTGAGTTTTGTATGAGACGATCTCACCTATAGGACAGGCTCATCCAGAAGTATTCATCCTTTTAATTGATCATCCAAGATTTTGTGGAGTATGATACAAGCATTGGTTACATTCGGAAGGCTCAGACCTACTCATGACAGTGGCTCAGACTTTGGAGACCTGCAGGCTCGAGGCGCTCTGGTTATTTTTTTGGTGTTTGACCAGGAGTATCCCCTACCGACAGCTGGGACAATCTCCTTNNGTTTGGCTTTTTTATTCGCAAGAGTAAGGAATCGAAGCTCTGACCACTTGTTTAAAAGACGAGAAGGCGCTCTGGTTATGACATTGCTCGTTTCAGATGGACTAGGACTCTAGGAGGTCCACCAGCATGAAAGTAAATTGTGTTATGTTACTCAGACTTGGCTGAAAGTATCGTTTATACTTGCTTGTCCAAGTGCCAATCTCAGTAATTTTATGGGAAAACAAATTTTTTTTCAGGTTAAAAGGTAAATATCGTTTATACTACATATTAACTCGTGCCAATCTCTGTCATACTTGTTTCCAAGTGTCTTGTATCGGACAGGGATATGTTGGAGAGAAAAACAGATTATGATGGAATGAGGGCTTCGGAGTCACAGACGACAAGAAGAATCAACTGCTGCAGTATCTCATTATTACAGCATTACACAGTTGCCTGAAAAACTATGGCTCCCTTGCCTACGGCAGGGTTACGGGGTCCTTTGGCTCGGTTCTTGTATCATTGTAAATGAAACTTTTACTATGAAATAGTCACTGACTACAATCAAAGAACCCCATACACTTGCATATCAGTGGACCTATCGCCCTGTAGTTCTGGACAAGCCATCACTAGCATAAGGTCTAAGACATACAACTTTGTAAGGTCTATTCAGTTTTCTGAGGTCAGTGAGAAAATGCAACAGCATTAAAAAGCAGACCTCACTAACTATCAACTTGGCCACAGGATCTTCGCGTTAGAGCACATAATTAAGCTCAAACAGTAGCATTACTGCGTTAGTAAGCTAATCGCTAACCTAAACTTTAATAAGCCACAAGGACAACCTACATGCATTCCACGAAACAAGAATCACCCAGGAAACTAGTAGAAACATTCCGCGATTCAATGCTTTCAGGTGTGCCGAACTTTCTATGACACGTCCATAACCGACTAAATGAGCTAATATTTCGCTATGGTTCTATTATGCGATCTCAATTGACAGCACGTAATACAGTGGTGCACATCCTTAAACAAGAAACACAACCACCAAATTAGCTCATGAAAGGGAGAAAATCAGAAAATCGCATCTTGAGCAAGAAATATACAAGTACTACTCTCTCCATGCACAAAAGAATGATACTACTGAAAAATATTCGACTGCCCCAAATATTGTTCATGTCTACTACATCATAGCTAATTCGATTCATCCGACAATTGCCTTCAATTTGAAAGGGGTCTAATGGAAATACAACTTCACTTTATTGAATAAAAGTATATTTTGAACAAAAGCACCAATCTTGACAACAGTTACAATTCATAACCTCAAAACAGGATTTGATCTCGAAATTTCAAGCTAATGCAACACAGTATTCAGTTTAGCTTAAGACGATCTCAATTGAGATTTCGCATTACACCAAGCAAAACCACAGCTAAAAAACCTGAGAAATTCATCAACCTTGGTAATGTTTACGGGTTGAACAAACCAACTTCAGCTTTTCAGCAGCACCTTCATTCACTGAATACTGCAAAACCACAAAAACCCAATAACAAAAATTAACAAAGATTCTTTCTTTTTGTTATAAACTAGGGTGTTCACTATCGACAACAATGACTAGCTCATTAATCCCTCTCACGGCGAGTTCTCTCCAAAGAAGTGGCCAATACAATACAAAAGATTAGAATAAGATACAGAATTAATAGCCATGAACTTCAATCAAACCGGTAAGGGATTGTTCTAGCTTAATTAAGAGGTCTCGGGTCAGTGCCCTATGAATGCAGCCGTGTTAAAATTCACGAGGGAGAAATTTTACCACCCTTCTGGTCCTACCCCCAAATTCGGGTTTGTGCCCTAAGAATGCAGACGAGTTAAAACTTAGATCAACCGGTAAGGGATTGTTCTAGATTAATTAGAGGTCTCGGCCTCTCGGGGTTAGTGCCCTAGAAATGCAACAGTGTTAAAATTCACGAGGGATAAACTTTACCACCCTTCTGGTCCTACCCCCAAATTCGGGTTTGTGCCCTAAAAATGCAGACGTGTTTAAATTTAGATCAACCGGTAAGGGATTGTTCTAGCTTAATTAGAGGTCTCGGCCTCTCGGGTTAGTGCCCTAGGAATGCAACAGTGTTAAAATTCACGAGGAAGAAACTTTACCACCCTTCTGGTCCTACCCCCAAATTCAGGTTTGTGCCCTAAAAATGCAGACGTGTTAAAACTTAGATCAACCGGTAAGGGATTGTTCTAGCTTAATTAGAGGTCTCGGCCTCTCGGGGTTAGTGTCCTAGGAATGCAGCAGTGTTAAAATTCACGAAGGAGAAACTTTACCACCTTTCTGGTCCTACCCGAATTCGGACTAACCCGAATGGTATACACCAAAAACAATTAAAGATACAGAATTACTGAAAGATTAAATAAAAAAAAAAGGACCTTATCGAGAACCCAAATGGAGTGCTTATAAGTACGATTAAGAAGCTCATCCATGGCGGCAGTGTCATTAGCATCAACTTCTCTGTAATTTACGAAATTTTCACGAGCATATTTAGCATAATATGGACGAGAATCTTTTGGAAGAAGCCTTACTAATCTTAATACTTCTCCGTATGCTCTTAGTGCTTTCTTCATTTAATTCATCACCCTTTTTGATTGATTTTGTAGTTATTACACAAGAAATTGCAGATCAAAGAGTTGAAATTCAGGGATGATTTAGATCGGTAGATGTGAGTGTGTTTTATTTTGGGCTTGTTTGTTAGGTTTACATGAATTACAAGTTCGAGGATTTTTGTTTAAGACGGATATGAAACGGGTCAAATAGTTAGATGAGAATGGCGAAAAACTCGTCCCGTCTAACAATATGAATCAGTATTTGACTATTTGACTGATTTTAAACTTAAGATTATTAGTATCGTCTCAAATGAGACCAATTCTTACAATTTTAGAAATGTAGATGACCCAATAAGCCAATACCTAATGGTGGCCACAAGGCATATCGACCTAGCTGGACCCGGTCACGGTTCCAGGTTGGTCCAACCAACCCAGTCTGGGCCCTCGGGTAGACCATGTCGCATCGGGTCCAACTGCTGATACCGCTAATCTCAATTTCTACTCTTACTTGGCCCATGGACGGGTTGGGTTGGACTGTACCGTATTTTTGGTTATGGTTTATGGACGGGTTGGTGGCAGGCCGAGTTAGGGAAGTTCAACCCTGGCCCAACAAGGTTGGTGGTCGTTTGGGTTCGATCCGAGTTTGGTGGTAAAGTGTTTTCAACTGTTTTTGGTGTTTTTATTTGTGTTGTATCATGACCCAAGATCATCAGTATCAACCCTCATTACTTCAGCAGCTATTACTCCCTCATTCAAACCAAAGTTAACAGTTTTTTTATCACACTTGCCGATGCACGTTTTGCAACGTGAATATCTTTAGTTACACATTAAAAATTATAAAAATTTAAATATTCTTATAGCATTCATGACGATAAATCAAATAAGATCTCACATGACTATATTTT
>LHUT01004924.1:7668-20387 GCA_001412135.1 Silene latifolia subsp. alba | reverse complement strand
CCGTGCATTTGCGCGGGATCTATACTAGTTGGGTAAGTAACATATATAGATCGTTCTGTTCCTTGAAAACGGCAACGTAGATTTTTCCTTGATAATCTAATTTCCAAAATAATGTTGCAGCAATATCAAGAATTAATGCCTCCTTTGCTCGCAACTAACGAAGTCATGCAACAGACAAATTCTTATGTAAAACGATTTTAAATGGGTGTTATGATACATACCATCATCTATATTTAGTGACGAGTAAAGCCATTGAAACAAATTTTGAAACTACTAGGGTTTTTAGACAGGATAATGATAGGACATCATCGGGTGGCGCCCAATGTCGGCGTCACCAGGTGGCGCCCCTTGTTGTTGAGGTCTCCACTTATTGCATGTGATGCTCCCATTATTATAGGGGTCTCTACTTATTTCATGTGAAAGGGTGACATCGGGATTAGACGCCACCCGATGTTTAGAAGGAAATGGGTGTATCTAAGAGGTGCATTGGATGCATCTGCACCCTTTATTCATCTCAGAATAATTAGAAGAATAATTAGATTAACAGCCACTAGATAAGATGATGGTAAATGTGGTGCAGTAGTGAGTTGTATGTGTTTTATGTGTGCAAATTGGGGTTCGATCCCCCTTCTCAGCACCTTATTCCCTGTTTTTCCAACTTCATTTCCTTTGTATTTTTACTATAAAATCACGTCCACTTAAAAGTAGTTATGAAAGAACTCGTTCTACAATATATATACTTGGGTAATACTGCCTTATACAAGTATTGAGTTAATTTTGTTGCTATAGGAAAGAATATACCCCTTAATAAGTTATTCTTATTACAAAAATTATTATAACATTAAAACATTTTTCGAGTAAATTCCGTTATCGCTTATGACAAATTCGTAACCGCACCCCACCTATAAACAAATCCTAGATACGCCACTGATTCTAGACCTTTATTTTTTATTCTGTCATAAGGTAAAGTAACCAATATGTCCAATGATCTAAAAGATTTTCGAAATGCTGCGCAAGTTCAGCATACAAGGCCATCAGCCATAAGATCATTTTTTTCGACTGGTTTCAGTGTAGCCAAAGATTCGTCATTTTGGGTTCGGAACTCTGTCCAGTGTCCCTGCATACTTTGGTTTTTTTTCCCTCGAAAATGTACTAGTTTCGAAAGCATCATAAATTCATCGAAGCTCGAAGAATTCTACAATCAAAGCAACTTTAGATGAAGAGCAAGACAAGAATATGTACTTGCAGGTTTTTTTTTATATGATACTCCTTGATTCCAACAAACAAATCGCATCGATTAATAACAAACAACATACCATATTACAATCTTGTGTCTTGTTTAGATCCAACATGCTACATTATTAAATTTACTAAAAACTCTTTTAACTAATTAATTAGCGGATTAGATCCCAAAAAATAAGCGTTTTCAATCACACATTGGGATGCAGTAATTAGAAAACTACAAAGGTCTGCACTGATAATCGATGCTATGGACAAACTAGTTACTGCAGTAGCCACCAAAAGAAATATCCAAATGCTGCAGCTAATATTGGTTCTGTTACTCACTGTCATCGAAAATGCGGTCTCAACACTTCACTGTCCCAACTGTGGGAAGACACCGGTACCATACCCACTTAGCACTTCGTCAACGTGCGGTGACCAGATGTATAAAGTGAGGTGTGTTGGGGAGACACTGTGGTTTGATGCACTCAACGGTTCGTCATATGTTATCACATCTATCTCACCAAATACACAAACTCTTACGATCCGGATGAAGGGATTTGACCTCAAGAGTTGCAGATCCATGGATCTCAAATCAGGAGGCATCTGGCTTAACAATAGCCTACCATTTAATATCACTGACAACAATACTGTCCTCAAGCTTAACTGTTCTAGCCGTTACTTAAGTGTCACAGCACTGGATTGCTCTTCGACCAATCCTTGCAATGCCTACATAAATGTGACCGCAGGTGTAGCTACCAAGTGTACAGGTCTGCCTTGCTGCTCGCTTACGACAGGAGGGTCTAAAACGGCATACAGGATTGATATTAGTGGAAAGGATGATTGTACAGCACAGGAAAGCTTTGTTGGCTTGGATAGTTCTTTGCCAATCAGTAAGTGGCCGCAACCTGGGTTGGAGATACAATGGGAACCGCCTCGAGAACCAAGTTGTATGCAGATGTCAGATTGTCGGGACATTGGCAACGCAACCTGTTTGCCTGATGCTGCTCGAGCGAGTCAGAAAAGGTGCTTCTGCAATTCCCGGTTTCAGTGGGATCCAACTACTGGCATTTGTATCAGTAAGTACATTTTACCATCCTTCAGATTGACATTTGAGTGGTTAGTGCTTTTAGTTCTTTTCAAGAACTTTAATCATCAACCCTTATTTTCCCTGAATTTTGCCTTACTGTCCTCTCTCTGTAAACAACTGATGTTGCGATTTCAGGTTTCACTCAGTCGACTGCGATAAGTAGATAACCAAAACTTTGGTGACTTATTAAAATGTAATATAACGATATTTTCATCTGCATCACAAATGTTTTTAATTGTATTGTGAACATATTCGGCTTAATGTTTTACTTATCACACATTTTTTGTTGTATTGAAAGATAAAATGGAAACAATTTTTTGTTAAATTATCCATTCTGTGAAGCAACCTGATAGAAGCCAGTTTTGTCATTGCAGATAAGGGTTGTATCGGAAGAAGACAGTGTCCTCATCCCATTAATCGAAAGAAACTGTATACAGGTATGCTCAAACCGTTCCACTTTCCAGTCAAAAAATCGGAGTTCTAACCTCTGAATGATGTTTTCAGGATTAAGCTTCGTAGCATCAGCAATCATCCT
Organism: Silene latifolia subsp. alba; assembly: GCA_001412135.1. Lineage (NCBI taxonomy): Eukaryota > Viridiplantae > Streptophyta > Magnoliopsida > Caryophyllales > Caryophyllaceae > Silene > Silene latifolia. Next base: position 17,541 of record LHUT01004924.1, on the reverse strand, counting down.
GATTATTCTGTTCTTCGTACTAGTTCATCAGCACCAACAGCACATACAAAGAGCAGCTCACCGTAAATTAGTAAAGGAACGAGAAGACATACTTAACTCTGCAAACAATGGGAAAACTGCTAAACTCTTCTCCGGTAAGGAGATTAAGAAATCAACTAACAACTTCGCTAAGGAAAATCTTCTAGGAGTTGGTGGATTTGGAGAAGTCTACAAGGGTGTCTTAGATGATGGAACCTTAACCGCGGTTAAAAGGGCAAAACTTGGGAACATTCTAGGGATGGACCAAGTACTAAACGAAGTCCGAATTCTATGCCAAGTAAATCACCGGAGTCTCGTCCAAGTGCTTGGTTGTTGTGTTGAGTTGGAACAACCAGTGTTAGTTTACGAATATGTGGCTAATGGAACACTCTCTGATCACTTACACGGACGATACTCAAATGACTGGGGTACCCTTACTTGGTCACGACGACTCTTCATTGCTCAACAAATAGCTCAAGGACTCACTTACCTCCATTTTTCGGCAATGCCGCCTATATTTCACCGCGACATAAAATCGAGCAATATCCTACTGGATGAAAAACTTGATGCTAAAGTTTCAGATTTTGGGCTCTCAAGGTTGGTTGACACCGAGGCAACCCACATTTCAACCTGTGCTCAGGGAACTTTGGGGTATCTTGATCCCGAGTACTACAAGAATTTCCAATTAACAGATAGAAGCGATGTTTATAGCTTTGGGGTGGTGGTTCTAGAGCTGCTTACTTCAAAGAAGGCAATAGATTTTAACAGGGAAGACGAAGATGTGAACCTAGTTATTCATGTAAGTAAACTGTCGGAGAAAGAGAAACTAATGGATGCTGTTGATCCCGGGTTGACGAAGAAGGCGAGCAGCTTAGAACTGGAAACGATGAAGGCGCTAGGACTTCTTGCATTGGCTTGCGTTGATGAATACAGGGTTAATCGTCCTTCCATGAGAGAAGTAGCAGATGAGCTTGAGTTTATTATTAGTCTCATCGGCAAAGAAACCAAAATCTTCTCAAAGGCTACTTAGTTCAATGTCTGACGGTACCCAGTTAAGAATTTGGGCGAGAGATTATTAGGTTGAAAGACTGCCGTCGCTGACTGTAGGTAAACTTGCGTTACCGAGTCGGCTTATGCCTATGGCATGTAAGGCATAGGCGTCATACAGAGTATTTTTATGTTTTCATTACATGCGTAATGCTTTGTACAACTTATCCACCTATTATTGCCATAGCCAACAGCATATAAGACACTAGATAATGTTGTTGCAAACAAAACGGCATTTTATAGTTACCACTGTTGACAGCACAAGACCTAACTATTGAACACTCAAAACATCGGCTACAGGCCTATAGCTAATTATTTTATCGACAATGTTTCATACAGGACCATATCAGGTCTCTGAGATTGTGGTATATGCATACTTTTGAGATCCAAGGAAATTGCAGTTTCATCCATTTACAAAAGGTTAAACTCAGCAATCAAATTACAGAAGTCTCACAATACCTAACAAGGATTCAAATCTCGAACACCTAGCCATTTTAGGCAAATATGCATCAAATTACACGGTAAAAGGAGCGCCAAGAGAATGGATCGGGGGAGACGGGGAAAAAAAAGTAGAAGGGATTTACATGTGAATTTGGAAGAAGCCTGAAGATCAATGAACTCAGTGTCAAAAGTAGCTGGCGAAATATGCAGATTTTAGATGGATGCCAAAATCCAAAACATTAAATGAGAAGATATGGCAATGAGGAACCAGGTGAGGAAGGCAAAGGTTACTGAGAGCTCGTACTTGCCACAGGGATAATAATGTAATTTGCAGAAGCCAAGATCCTTGGAATACAGGACCACAATGCCTGCAGATGAGCATACTGCTGCTAGTGATAACGTGGCAGTCACCTGCAAGAAATACATCATTGAGTCCACGCTACATATTGTATGTAGAAAAAAAGAACAAATTAACGAGGGACTGAGCAGTGAGCACCAACATTGCGGGTTCCAATCAGTGTCGTTGAAATCGTCAATGTGAGGTAAAATAAGGAAGAATGAACCCAATAAAATTAAGCAAGATAGAAAAAGAGTTTTAAAATAAATACATTATGCTTGTAGATACGACAGTGACATGATATTGTACAGTAGTTGAAAACACAACAGGGATACTCATAATTTTCAACAAAGTAGTGCTGAGGAAGCATGGCTGATTAAAATATTAAAAAATTGTACTAAAATATAGAAGACACTCTCGAAAAACCTGGATCACCCGAAACAAACACTCTCAGGCAAACGGGTTGGCACCAGATTTACAATGTCTGTATCTATTGCAAACAGAAAACCAGTATGTCTGCATCACACAGCACCAAGAACCAGTTTTGGTAATAACTAATTAAGCCTATGACATGGATCAATTAAATACAAATAGCTTTCGGTATTATACTCTTTCTAAGATAACATCACCATACAAAACTAGGATAAGGACTTGTCACAATGGTAAAAGATTTTTGTGAGTGTCCTCTTGTTTAAGTTGACTAGCTATGGTGATTGCAGGAAAAAGGTTTAAACGAGCTCTAAACCGACTATTATTGTTGTACTAGAAGAAGCTGAAGCAAAGAAAGAATCATCAAAATAAAATTAGTAGAACTTCCCATGGGCAGTAGCTTCATCACTTACGTTCTACTTGTGGAGGAAATTTTCATCAGGTATTTTAATCATATAGCATTGGTGGAAAGACGACAGCAAAAAGAACAGAGGAAACAAACCAAGCAACTACATACAACAACGTGTGATATTTAGCTTACATTTTTATTGCTAAGTAATCAATCTCTCAGAGTATTGTCACTACTAAGTCAGCAGCCATCACTGGATGATACAGTTGAAATTTTTGAAGTCAATCCTCGTGGATTAATCAGTAAATACAACACACAAAGTTTAGAACATAAAAGCCACAGAGTTTAATGCAGCTTTCTATGACTGCGTCAATAAAAGATAAAACATAGAACATCATACAGCGTGTTCAAAGGGCCTACTCATGTCGTCTCCTATCCACCTTCCTCCCTCACTCCAACCACCTTGTCTATCCTCCTCTCCTCCAACCCATACCTTACCTCCGCTCCTCCCACACTCAACCACCATGTCTACTCCTTCAGTCCTCATCTAAAGTTCTGAACCACCGCCTCTTTTTCCATCCAAGTCATCTTCTTCTCACGACCACTTCCACACCGACCATCCTGTCAGTTGACTATAACGTTACCGAACTCTTTCACTAAAGTCTTTCGTCAATTTTTTCTTTCCTACTCAGCCCCCTACCTGTGCTGCTTCTCTCTCCTCCCACCATAATATTATCCACTTTCAGTATCCCTTCTTCCCTTACATTAGTTTGATTTTTATCCTTCTTTTTTTGTATTAATTTCGACTTTAATGGTGATGATAATGGTGGCTAATGTTGTCAGCTGGAGAAGAGTTGTTTATGGCGGTGGCTAAGGAGGAGGGGAGAGGAGAGAGGGTGAGAGGAGAGTTAAGATATGGTGGTGGCTAAGAAGGATGGCAGAGGAGATGAGATTAGAGTTGGATAATACTTGCATTTACAGACTACTAAGATGTTTATTAAAAATTTATAATTCAAAGATCTTAATAAATAGAAAAAACATGTTTACCCTCAAATCAAGGAATTCTTGACTTTTTTGGACGGAAAACGTTAGTTGGTACATTTTGACAAAATTAGTAAAATGTCGGTAGCTTTGAACACAAAAAATAACTTTTAAGTACCATATGTGCAGATGACCTAAATGTTGGGCACTTTTTGACAAAACATCCTAAAAATAATTATAATAATAGGAACAAAATTAAATAAGTAGTAGTTTAGTGATTCACATACCCAGTCACCAACAACAAAGAGGCTCACTAAGACTGGACTCTGAAGGTCTCGCTTTATCCTCAAGGCATGGACATCAAGACAAGCTAGTCCAAAGCTCCATAGCACTTGAAGCCCCATAGATGCAATCAAATAGCTGAATCAAATCGTTTTCATTAGAACATAATATAAAAACACCAGCAAATGAAGTGTGAAGGGATATGAAGGATCTTCTTGGTAAAAGTAGTTGCTGAAGATTTAACTTCAATTAGAAAATGTGAAATGGAAACTACAACTAGTGGGGAATGGAGAGATGCAAGGGAGTATACTTAACAAACTTACACGATTCAACATTTTTCAGGAAATAGATTTCACAATAAGCCAAAACAAGGTATTCCGGACCATTAAATTTTACTTCGATTTTCAAAATCGTTTTAATCTTTATTCTCGATTTAAATTCTGAGTTTTTATAAAAGAAATCCGGACTTCGATTTTAAACCTATAAGTTACCATTGACTTTTGTATTACGTTTCACTCCCCTTTTGATTTCACTTCTCCTTTTCTATATTTTCGCATTTTGAGGTGTGTGATCACCCATAGACGGCTTTAGAGGAGGATTCATGTCAGCTAGAGCTGTTCATGGGTCGTCTCGTCCATTGAACCCAGCCCATCCCGCCCGCAAAATAAGCGGATACGGACAAGGCATTTTAAGAAAAATACAAAGGCCTAGCCCATTAACCCGTCCCAAACCCGCTAACCCGCTTGTCTGTGGGCCGAAAATTTAACTTGAGCCCGGCCCAAGCCGCATTTGAATACCTCTAATGTCAGCCCACCTCAAATCATTTTGAGATTAAGGCTCGGCTGTTGTTGTATTACGCACCGTGAATAAAATTAAAATTATCAACTGAAACAACTATTACTAGATTTATCACAAAAAAAAAATTGTGAGAGACGGTCCATCGTAACTACTTCCTCTGTTTCAATGAATTGTCTTCGCTCGCTTTATACACGTACATTAATGTTCGTTTTCTTTTACTCATATCTTCAGTTACATATTACTAAAATTATAAAAAGTTGATATTCATAATGTACTCGATAAAACAATTTAAACAAAATCTCACAGTATATTAGAAATTGTATCGAAGATTCTTATACCCAAAAAGCAAAAAGCAAAAAGCAAGTACAATTCAATGGAACAAGAAGGAAATATCAAAATATAAGTAACTCCCTAATGTCGTAAAGTAAAGGGTCAATTAGTTTTTACAGCCTTATAAATATCAGTTTTCAAAAATTATTACCTTATTAAAAAAACTCATAAAATTACTACCTTACTAAGCATTAGTGCTTACAAATTACTACCAAATCCATTTTTCGGTGTGTTTTTATTTTAGCTGACGAAAATACCCCTTCAATTAAGTAGATTGATCCCTTCTCATACTCACTAAACACACTCCTCTTCATTTAAACCTTATCTTCTCTTTTAGCCCACGCACTCCTCTTTCTAATTTCTCCATCTCCACCAAATAATCAAATTGACGGTTGAATTTCTTCTATAATTTGCCGACAAAGTATGTATCCTTATTCCCTTGCTATTTAGTCCTCTTTTTGTGCAATTAAAAATTGAGGGTATTGTGGAAGAAAATAAATAAGTAAATGAAGAAGATGGGTAAAGTAAGAACAAGAAATGAGATAGATGAGTAACAGAAATAGAAATAACGAGATGGGTAATTTGGTCAGAATTTTTAAGTTTTGGAGGGAAATTTCAAATATCGACGGAATATACTCTTTTAAGTGACCGAAAAAGGGAATTGTTAGCAATTTGTATGCACTTGCTTAATAAGGTAGTAATTTTAGGAGTTTTTTTATAAGGTAGTAATTTTTGAAAACCGGAACTTATAAACTGTAAAAATTAATTGACCTAAAGTAAATTAGGTAGACAAGCCGCTAACATCTCTCTTAACCAACCTCAAAAACCGGTTCAAATCCCATCTACTTTCCCGCCACCACAACCCAACTACCTCAACCGCCAATGCTTACCTCAATTCAAATCCCATCTACTTTCCCGCCAAAATTAACTACCAGCAACCGGTTACCGGTCACCACCGGTACAAAACCCGCTAACATCTCTCTTAACCAACCTCAAAAACCGGTTGATCCGGTTGTTCCATGGACCTCTGCCATAGCTCGCCATTGTCAAAAAGGCAATCTTTCCGAGGCGATAAAGGAGTTCACACGAATGCGAATGGCGGGTATTGACCCGAATCACATTACACTAATCACACTTCTTTCAGGATGTGCGCATTTTCCGGCAAAAGCCGGGTTTATTGGACCTTCAATTCATGGGTATGTTAAAAAATTGGGATTTGATAGGGGAAATGTGAAAATGGGTACCGTGATTGTCGACATGTACTCGAAATGTGGGCTTGTGGAATTGGCTAGGGTGTGTTTTGATGAGATTTTGGTGAAGAATTCGGTGTCGTGGAATACTATGATTGATGGGTATATGAGAAATGGGAGAGTTGATAATGCAGTGAAACTGTTCGATGAAATGCCTGTGAGAGATGTGATTTCGTGGACTGTGCTGATTGGTGGGTTTGTGAAGAATGGTTTTGATGAGAAGGCATTAGAGTGTTTTTCTGAGATGCAATTGTGTGGGGTTGACCCGGATTATGTGACTGTAATCGCGGTGCTTTCTGCTTCCGCTAATTTAGGTGCTCTTAGTTTAGGTCTGTGGGTGAATAAATTTGTTATGGGGAAGCAGTTTAGGGATAATATCCGGGTTCGCAACACGTTGATTGACATGTATGCTCGATGTGGTCGAGTGGATCTTGCCTGCGAAATTTTTGAAAAGATGGTAAGTCGTAGTTTAGTCTCTTGGAACTCAATAATTGGTGGATTTGCGACTAATGGCTATGTCGGTGAAGCATTGGAATATTTTGATAGAATGAAGAGTGACGGGTTTAAGCCAGATGGAGTGACTTTTACCGGAGTTCTCACCGCTTGTAGCCATGCCGGGTTGGTATCCCAAGGCCTCGAGTACTTCCACGAGATGCAAATTGTTCATAACATATTTCCAAGAATTGAACATTATGGTTGCTTAGTTGATCTACATAGTCGAGCAGGGAGGTTGGAAGACGCACTGAACGTTGTAAAAAACATGCCTATGAAGCCGAATGAAGTTGTTTTAGGGTCGTTATTGTCAGCTTGTAGAAATTTCGGAGATATTAGTTTAGCAGAGACGGTTATGAAGTATTTGGTTGATTTGGATCCTAGAATTGACTCCAATTATGTGATGCTAGCTAATATTTATGCGGAAGCCAAAAGCTGGGAAGGTTCAAGCAAGGTTCGGAGGAAAATGAAGAGTCACGGAATACAAAAGAGGCCGGGAATAAGCTCGATTGAGATAGAGGGTGGTATTCATGAATTTGTGGCTACTGATAAGTCACATTCTGAGACCGACTCTATTTATGGTATCTTGGACATACTGTCTTATGATCTAGGGATTTGTGGATATNAAGACGGAATTCGATTTTAGAACCCCTAAGTTCACCTTGACTTTCCATTACATTTTCGTTCTCCCTTTTTGTTTTTCATCTTCCCTTTTTTTATTCGCATTTTGAGGCGTGCGTTCACCCATGGACGGTTCGAAAGGATGATTCATGTCAGCCGACCCCAAATCATTTTGGGATTAAGGCTCTGATGTTGATGTTGATGTTGTTGTTATTCAAAGAGAATGTGAGAGTGTGAATTTGTTAAGGTCCACCAGAAGTAAGGAATAATGAACATAGGACACAGTCATACAAATTACGGCTCCATCAGACCACTGTACATTAATCAAGAACAAGAAATTGTTGGCTTTTATGCAATGGATTGACTAATATACCAAATCACAGTCAAAGAAAACAAAACATGAATGTGTTTTTGGTTTTTCCAAAGTGAAACGCTACATTTTTTTTTTTTCCTTCACTGACCTTTGCTTGTTCATCCCTTCATTTTTCTGATTTTAACTCTAGAAATAGGCCACCAAAAACAATCTCCTGACTGAACGTCTGACTACAATTGGCCATCTTCTTACTAGAGGCCTATCTCCTACCTTGACTCCCACCACCCTCGGTCATCTCCTCACAAGATTTCTGACGACAACTGACCATCTTCTAACTACAGACCTATCTCCTACCTTGGCTCTCACAAAGCTCAGCCATCTCCTCATAAGATTTCTTACAACAACTTGCCATCTTCTAACATCCCACCACTAAAGGCATATCTCCTACCTTAACTCCTATTTTGTTCACACCAAAAATTACAAGTCAGAGGCATCTCTCTGTCTCCCCATCGCTCTCATCGCCAGCTTCACTCACCTACCATCAGAACATCATGTCTCTGGTGATCCTTCAAACTCATGAACATGATAGAGCCATTGGAGGTCATGTTTTAGTACATAAATCCCCCAAATAGTATTGAGGTTTGTAGATGGAATATCTGTGAGTTAATGGGGTTAATCATATCCAGGCTTAGGATTTGGTACACAACACCAGGACACTGAATCCTGACATTACACAGCATCCCAAATTCAATAAGAAAACATTTCAAAGATGGGATCAAGGGTATCAACTATCAACACTACTCTACATTTCAAGCTGGTCACGAAACCGGCAAAATGAAGGTGGTCTAGCGGCAGTTTGCAAGGTAGTTCAGGTGGCAGGGTGTAGTGTGCATGATACTGGGGTGCAATGCAGACATGAAGTGTGCGGTGTTGGAACTAAGAAACTAAAAGTGGATTAAGGGGCACAGCCACACCGTGGATGGCTACATACAATAATTGTAATTTGTAAATAATGGTATATCAACTAAATCAAATCTTCGGAAGTTCATATCTCAGAACGTAATCCACACACAAAAGAGTTGTGTGTGTGTGTGAGCTTGTGGCATATCCTGCCATGGAGCTTATACAGATTCAAATGGCCCCAAAGAACAAACCTTTTCCCCCGTAACCATAACAATTCAAATCCCGATAACACCCTAAGCAAACAACTGTGTATAGAGGCAAAAACCAGTCTATATAAAGTCCTTTGCAAGTTTGCAACTCTAACCAAAGTTGGGATAAACATTCACCAGTTTTTAGCATCAATCAGCTCTCTTTCATCAATCCTATTTGTTTCGGTTCCTAGCACATTTCCTTGTACCTCATATTCTACACCATTAACTCCACAACCTTCTACTCTCTCCGTCCTAGTCATTTATTTACCTTTCCGCAAAACCCCCTCACACCTAAAAAGGTAAACAACTGATCGGGACGGAAGGAATATAATACATTCAATACCATGAACAAAAGCCCAACATCCATGACCCTAATCCAAAAACAAACTGTAGGACCAAAAATACAACAACGATAACAAGATCAATCAAATAAGTAAACATACAACAACATTACCCAGTGCTTCAAATGGCTCCCACAAATTGGGTAAGGGGGATCGGATGTACGCACCCTTACCCTTGTGTTAACAACATAAAGTAGCTGTTTCGGAATGACGCAAGATGGAAATTGCTAAATATAATGAAGTAAACAAAAGCAAGAAGAGAAATGAAATTACCAAAAAGCAGTAAAACTAGAAAAATTAGAAGCAGAAACCATAACAGCAATGGAAGCAGTAGCAAATCCACACTGTCCTAATCTTAATATTAATCCTGTTTTAGTCCCTGGACTTCCTACTAATTCCTTCATCTTTTCACTAATTCAACTCACTTTCACTCTTTTTCCTCACTAACCCAACTATTTTAAAAATCCTGTCTTTTCATTTTCCTTTTACCCAGAAAATTTATCCTAAATTTAACAGAAAAAAAAATGTGATTTTTGTGAAAATGAAGTAATAAAATGAAGTGGGTTTTTCTGGGGGGATCTTAAATTTCAGTGGATGTAAAAAAGATCAAATTTTTAGTAATGTGTGTGTTTGTTCATCCGGTCCGTTTTTCTTAAGACCATTGTTTTTTGTCTGAAATAAGACGGGTAA
>LHUT01004921.1:1715-13472 GCA_001412135.1 Silene latifolia subsp. alba | reverse complement strand
TTTAAGACGACTACGTTTATCCGAAGAAAAATCAATTGAACTAATATAAACAAATAAATACAACATCAGAGTCTTAATCCCAAAATATAAACAAACAAATAAAAAAGAAAATTATAAAATACAAGGTTGGTCAAAATTTACAACACTTGAGAGTATACCTATCAAAATCTGACCCGACTCGATCGGTATCTTAGGGTCAAGGACCCGTAAATCTTGGTCTGCGACCAAATTCACGTTACAAAACGTGTCTCGACAAGTGTGAAAAAGTCAATGTTACCATTGGTGTGGTATGAAAGGAGTACATTTTAAAGGGTCCCCATAAATTCACGGAGACAATGTACTGTGACGCGGAGTTTCTATAGGACCAAAATACCCCTCCTTTTTGTTTCTACCATTTAATATTCAAAGACATTGTTCAATGCATAGATATCAAGTGATCATGAACACAATCTTCCTTTTATTAATATAAGAACATTTACTCAATCCTGGTAAAGCCATGCCATTATTTAGATAATTTAATATGACATCACCCATGATTTATTATTTTACATTTGAAACCTATTTACAAAAAAACTATTGAAAAGGTACGAAAAAAAAACCCTAATGCTCTCTCTTGAAAACCCTAATACCTCATCCGTCGAGGTTGATCCGGCAAATCGATCGACAAAAAAATTCAAAATGCAACAATCCAACCACATGACAATGGCAGATCATGAAAACATGGATATAAACAATGCTGCTGCGGAAGTAGGGAACCAACGTTTGGTTGGAGGCACTGTGTCTTACAAGGATTCCCTAAATCATGGATCATCTCCCTCTTTTGCGATTCATCAGGGAATGAACTTTATGGTCACAAATAACATTGCTTATGAAGAGGAATATGATGATGATGTGGATGAGGAAGGGGGATCAATGGATCCGACATGCCCAACGATCCTGCTATGTAAAGAAGAGAAACAAAAAATCCGCCAACATTGGAAATGCACCCTTATAATCAAAATGTTTGACAAAACTGGGTACTTTACTTTGGTGAGGCAGTTAAAAAAGAAATGGGCATTGAAGGGAGGACTAACACTCATGGATGTTGGTCATGCATACTACGTAGCCCGCTTTACCAATAGAGAGGACTATGAGTTTGTCCTTACCCAGGGACCGTGGATGATAGGAGACTACTACTTAACCATGAGAAAATGGGTGCCCAACTTCATTGCAACAGATGAGCCAATCAAACACTTAACGACCTGGATACGTATTCCTCATTTATCAGTGGAATACTATCATGAAGACATTCTAAGAAAGATTGGTAGTAAGGTAGGCAAGGTCATCCGTATTGACAAACCCACAGCCTTAGCGGAACGAGGACAATTTATTCGTATGAGTGTGGAAGTGGATTTATCAAAGCCACTGCTTTCGAAATTTTGTATGAATGGCAGGGTTTGGATTATCCAGTACGAAGGGCTACGACAAATATGTTACAAGTGTGGACGCCTAGGTCATAATTATGTGAATTGTCCACGTTTTAGCCAAAATCAGGCAAACTTGTTAGTCCAGGAAGAAGCAGGTAATCAGGAGAAGGTTATTGGGGCACGGGTTGGTGAGCCACAAGGTGGAGGTTCTGATGAAGTGTATGGATCGTGGATGCATGTAAAGAAACCAATTCGTAGGAGGAATCCTAGTGGAGACAGTACTAGGAGAGGACATGAACAAGGTCCATAAGTAGCTAAACAACCTAATCCACCTATCAAGATATCAAACAGGGAGACAGAAGGTGATCAAGGAGTACGAGGTAAAGGTGATGGGGCTATGAGACTGGGTAGAAGAAACCCTAATCAGTCCACTGATCGTCCTGGGGTAAAGCAAACTGCATCTAAGGTTGAGTCTACCAAAAGAGGAACCATAAATGGATCTGGGTCTAGGTTTAACGTCCTGATGTCATTAGAACAAGGAAATGAGAAGCCTTCTGAAGGTATGAATAAGGACCTTCTAGTGGACTTGGATACGGATGGAAACCATGAAACTAGATTAGGTACGCAAGATGATGTTATTCCTTCCCCAAAATCTTTGACGAATATTTCAGTGGACAGGAATAAGTCAAATTTCCTAAATAGGAGGGATTCAGAGGCGGAGAATACAAATCAAAATATTGGGCAATCTTCGGATTTAGGCAAAAATAATCACTCAGTTATTGAGAGAGATCCTTCTATTAGGCAAGAAAGCTCAAAGGAGGTTATTATGGTAGAGTCCAATTTGGTTCAGGTTCCTATTATTGAGGGTGAGGCAATCTTTGATAAGATTATGAATCAACCAAAATCTCATCAATATAAGCAGTTACCTAAGACAACCAAATTTCTTAAATATTCATACCTTAATAAGAAAAATTCAGAGAATAACAAGAAGTCTGCGTTGGTCTACAAAATTGCTAAAAAACCTCTCAAAAAACACAGTCGCCCCGTCCTGTCTCCTTTATCGACCAACAATGGATCACTCCTTCTCACCAATCAACATACCAACAATACACTACTGCTACATCCCGCCATCTCATCACCTTTTCATAGACTCCCCGATGGAAAACCCAGTCATGACAGTGGGTCTACCGTTGGCCCATGTGATGGGGGTCGAGATCAAAGCCTTTCTTTCCCCAAAGACGATGACTCCGGACTTGTTCATGGAAGTAAAGATTTCACCTCAGGTAATGATCGTGCTCAACAAACTCTCTGAGGCATTTATGTCCTCTATGGCTATCGATCCAACTAACCTTATGGATAGATACCCAAATCGTCTTAATGAGCGCCCCTCGCTCAGTTTAATGACATGGAATATCCAAGGGGCAGGTAGCACTGCATTCCTAACGATGTTGAAGGAAATTATACGGGTAAATAAACCTCAGGTGTTGGCGTTGGTTGAAACTCACATAAGTGGGGAAATTGCACAAAGAGTTTGTGATCGCATCAACTACGGAGGGAAGACAAGGGTGGAAGCAGAAGGATTTAGTGGAGGGATTTGGCTGTTCTGGAAACCAGAAGAGGTGAGTGTTACTCCAATTATCCATCATTCTCAACACATAACAGTCGAAATTGCTAGAGTTGGAGAATTTCCTTGGTATTTTTCTGCTGTTTATTCGAGTCCAGACTGGGTTAAAAAAGAGGAATTGTGGAGGAGTCTGGAGGAGTTTGCAAGGGCACATAATCGTCCATGGCTAGCCATGAGAGATTTTAATGATACCAGGTTCGTACATGAACGGAATGGTAATAATGATTGTATGAGACGTAGATGTGCGAAATTCAACTCGTGGCTTGAGACTAATGAGTGGATTGATTTAAACTTCACTGGCCCGGAGTATACTTGGTCGAGAGGCAACACAGTTGCCACCAGGAAGCGGGCACGGCTTGACAGAGCTATACGCAATTCATCTTGGCGGGTGATGTTTGCGGAAGGATCATTACGCCATTTGGTTTAAAATCAATCTGACCACAGCCCCATATTGGTAAATACTAATGGTTTTGCTCCAATCCCTGCAATTTTGAAGCCTTTCCGATTCCAAGCAGCCTGGATGTGTCACGATAAATTCTCTGAGTTTGTCAAGCATAATTGGCGCAATGACCAGCCACTAATACCATTTATTTACAACTTTGCGGAGGATCTTCAAGGTTGGAATAAGAATGTTTTTGGAAACATTTTTGCCCAAAAACAGAGCTTGGAAAGAAGACTACTTAGGGTACAAAAATGACTATTAAGGGGAGGTCCTAATTACTTGTTTAAGTATGAGATAAAACTTAAACAACAATTAGATGATACACTCAGACAGGAAGAGTTACTTTGGTTTCAAAAATCTAGAATGGAAGCCATTTGTGACGGGGATAGGAACACGAGGCTTTTTCACCTCAGTACTATCATCAGACGCAAGCAAAACCACATTGAAGGTCTACAAGACAAAGATGGGAGAAGGGTATGGAACACCGATGAAGTGAAGGGAATGGTTCTCGACTTTTTCAAGAAAGCCTTTGCAGGGCAGCCTACAGTAACGAATTTTGACAGGGTAGCTCGGGGACTATTTCCTGAACTTACGGTGAATGAGAACCAAATATTGCAGCGAGATTATACTGTATCTGAGATCCAGTGTGCCCTTAACCAAATGTCCCCATATAAGGCTCCGGGACCGGACGGTTTTCAAGCAATCTTTTATCAATCTCAATGGGAAACGGTGTCACCTAGTCTTTGTCATATGGTTTTCAACACGCTTCATGAAGGAGATATCCCCTCAGGCTTGTGTGATACATTCTTAACCCTCATTCCTAAAGTTGAACATCCTAAATGGGCATCTCAGTTTAGGCCAATTGGGTTGTGTAATGTCTCCTTCAAAATTATCACAAAAATGATTGTTAATCATTTGAAACCGGTCTTGCCAATCCTGATAAGTCCAATGCAATGTAGCTTCGTACCTCGAAGACAAATATCAGACAATGTCATATTAGTTCAGGAATTTCTTCATTCCATGAGAGGAAAGAAAGGCAAAAGGGGGTTTATGGCTTTAAAACTTGATTTGGAAAAAGCTTATGATAGGTTAGAATGGCCATTCATCGAGCACACTCTCACTGATATGGGCCTCCCTCAAAGGATGATTGAAGTCATCATGAAATGCATCACCTCGTCATCTTTGAACATACTGTGGAATGGTGAGAAATCAGAGAGCTTTGTGCCCACACGGGGTATAAGACAAGGAGATCCCCTATCACCGTACTTGTTCACGATATGCATGGAAAAACTAAGCCAACTAATTATGGAAGCAAATAGGAACGGACAGTGGAAGGGTTTCAAAACCAGTCGTGAGGGCCCTTTCCTAACCCACCTATTCTTTGTGGATGATATAATTTTCTTTGGTGAAGCCACTTTGTAACAGGCACGAGTGATTAAATATACTCTGGAGGCTTTTTGTGCAGCTTCTGGGCAGAAGGTGAGTAATTCTAAATCACAGGTTTATTTCTCACCCAATACACCTGATGATATGGCTGAGGATAGGGCAGAGCATGGATCGGATATCCGATCCGTTCCGAATCACTTCGGATATCCGATTTTAAGATCCGAAAATAACGGATCGGATATCCAAACATCCGATATCCGATCCGAATTACTAGAAATTTGGGCTTGGTTCAACGGAGACTTTACTATGGTGTGTTAGTGTAATTTTTTGACATCTTTGCCTAACTTTTCGTCCTTTGTAGCAAGATGTTTAGGGTGTGAATCATGTTTCCAGTAAGTTAAAATCAGATCTCATGTTCAATTATCATTTTCAATAATACACCAAAATAGCAAAAAGAAGAACTTTAATAAAAAATTGATACAGACAAATCTAACAATGAAATGTTAGACATAAAAATCTTAGTAATCTAAGTATTTCAGATGCACCGTTAATTAAACTCGAGTGAAGAAGAAATCTTGTACACAGTAGATCCGTCCATGGCCATTACAGACGGTGACATGCATAGATTTGGCACACAAAAAATGAGCAAAATAAAGACTAAAATCGAAAAATGATGAAGATAATCATTTGATTTGGTGAAGATGAAGATAAGATATGAGTTTTAGACTTCTCGGTATAATTTAATGGTAGAGTGAGAGAGAGAGAATCAGAAAAGTGAGGTAAAAAAAGGATGGGAGACGGCAGAAATGAAGGAGTATTCTAGGTTTTGAGTGAAAATTTTACTTTATATGTAATATTATGGGTAAGTATGGTATGGGCCAACGAAGCCCAATGTTCAGAAATCCAAAAAAACCACATATTGGTAATTTTCGGATCGGATACGGATATCCGATTTTTAAAATTCTAATATCCGATATCCGATCCGTATCCGAAATTTTTGGATCGGATATCCGATCCGATTATCTTTTTCGAATCGGGTAACCGGTTTTTCGGATTGAATGCGGATCGGATAACGGATCGGTTCGGATAATCGGATTTTTTGCTCAGCCCTAGCTGAGGATATTACGCGGGAATTGGAGATGGTAAGGACGGAGGATCTAAGTATGTATTTGGGTATGCCAATGATAAATGGGCGTGTTACTAGGGACACATTTGATTACATTGTACAAAAAATTGACAAAAGATTATCGGGTTGGAAAGCAAAACATATCTCGATGGCAGGGAGGGCAACTCTGATCCAGTCAACCCTATCAACCATACCCGCATATGCAATGCAAACTGCAAGGCTCCCCCGTATTACTTGCGGTGAAATTGATAAAAAGGCGAGAAGGTTTCTGTGGGGAGGAGACCAGGAGAAGAAAGGCCTTAGTCTTGTTTCGTGGGATATGGTTACGCGGGAAAAGGAGCGAGGAGGCTTGGGGTTGAGATCAATGCGATAAGTTAATGTGGCATTCATGGTAAAGCTAGGGTGGAGAATGTTATCGGAGCCAAACTCTCTGTGGGCTCGGGTTTTGAGGCACAAATATTGTCAAGGCAGATGTGATATTAACATGTACGAACAAAAACAAAATTGCTCAAATGTGTGGCGCGGAATCCCTGAAGCTATTGAGACAATCAAACAAGGTGTCAATGGTAAAAACATCTTGTTTTGGGAACACAGATGGGCATTTGACCGGCCTTTGGTAGATTTGGTTACAACTGATATTCCACCACACTTGCAAGGAGTACATGTGGATGAAATGTGGGATGCTAACACGGGGTGGAAGTGGGAATGGTTTGCTGAATACCTACCATCTGAGATCCTCCAAACTATTGTATCTTTTGAAGTGGTGGGGGGTATTGAGAATGACGACACTTTGTTCTGGGCACCAACTCTATTAGGACGATTCACTATAAAGTCAGCTATCAGAATAATTCGTAATGAACAACCTGAGGAATCTGATTTTTTGGAAATTACCATGGAGAACTTGGGTACCTCAGCGCATTAGGCTCTTCTTATGGCTTATTTTACATGACAGAGTGATGTCTAATTCTAACAGCGCAAAACGTGGTTTTATTGAGGACCCAACTTGTGAGGGGTGCGGATTGGCAGAAGAGACTACCTTACATCTACTTCGAGATTGTGGCCATGCGCGTAAGGTATGGAGTCTGTTTTCTCAACACACAAATAACCAATTCTTTGCGACAATATCTTTGCGAGAGTGGGTTGTTTCAAATTTATCAGTGCCTAGGAACATGGAGATGGATACTTGGCCAACAACCTTTGCTATTGTGGTCTGGTGGTTATGGAGATGGAGGAACTGCAGGAGTTTTGAACGAGGTGAGGATATCCCGCCATATCCTTTCTCTTTTATTATGCAACGTATTTGGGAGGTAAGGAATGCAAAAGCATCAACTGATTTACTGGCAGAGTCGGATAGACAACGCTATCATGAGATTTTTGTGAGATGGGTGGCACCACCGGAGGGGTGGATTGTTCTCAATATTGATGGAGCTTCGAAAGGAAATCCAGGTATGGCCTGAGCAGGGGGCGTTTTTAGAGACTCAGCGGGCAACGTTTTGCTTGCTTTTGCTGAAAGGTTGGGAGTGGCAACGGTGACTTGGGCTGAATTAATGGCTTTAAAGCGGGGACTG
Organism: Silene latifolia subsp. alba; assembly: GCA_001412135.1. Lineage (NCBI taxonomy): Eukaryota > Viridiplantae > Streptophyta > Magnoliopsida > Caryophyllales > Caryophyllaceae > Silene > Silene latifolia. Next base: position 5,920 of record LHUT01004921.1, on the reverse strand, counting down.
GTACTTGCAAAAGAAAGGATGTTCCCCCGGATGATCATTCAAACGGATTCTCAGGTGGTGGTTAGAATGCTAGATGCAAGGGACGAATTACCAGCAAGCCATGCTCATCTTGTTCAGATTTGCAAGTGCTTCTTGAACGACGACCATCCATGGAGAAGTGAGATACACCACATTTACAGAGAAGCGAATGGTTGTGCGGACTGGCTGGCAAATGTTGGTGTCGAACAAAACCAACGAGTGAGGATATGGGAACCGGATGAGGTGCCTGATCATCTGTTCAGGCTGATGCAGCAGGACGTTGGGGGTGTGTCTTGGCCAAGAGTTGTGCCCCTGACAGTTTCGTAGTTTTGTTCTTAGTTTTGTTTGTTTTTGCTTTTTGTTTGTTTTAATTTGTGGGTAATTCCCATTTTCTAATCACCAAAAAAAAAAAAAAAACTATTGTATTTATTTACCGTAAACATATTTCAACGTCAATTGTTACCAAAGTAACTTTTAGAATATGTTTATTATATTAATTAGTTTGTACCATTTTAATCAAACTATATACAAATGAGAATAGTTTATCAATAAAATTCCAATTTTATAAAACTCATGCAAGTATTTCTTATTCAATGTAAAATGAATCGACTTTTTTTTTTAATTTATAGTAACCATATAAGCGTTATTATGTGTTAATAAAGTATATATATGCATATAAAATGAATTTTTTGTTGAGAATATTGTGCTTTTGGCTGAAAAAGTAAAATTTGGGTTTTGTACAAGGTAAAAGAAGTTAATCACCACTTACACGGTATACCGAGTAATATTGAGTACATTTAATAATGATATAATAATAAAGTTTTTAAAAACAATCCCGTACAATTTGCACGGGATTAAAACTACTTACAAGGTGGTGGTGGCTGCGATGGTGGTCTATTACATATTGAATTCCATTACTATATGATGTACACATGATACATGTGTCAATGTTTGATTTGTCCTGCAGCTTGATTTCAACTTCTTTTTGCGTTTGTGAATTTTAAATTTGAATTTGTCTACAAATTTACAAAATAGCTAGATGGTCCTTTCAAATACATTTGATGTTTCGATTAAGGGTTTTTCTAACATGTATCCTAAGAGCACATGATAATAAGCTAAATATGGAAAGATTTTCAAGATTATTACACTAATTAGGGTAAATATGAGTTTCAACTCTAATTTATTATGAAATATTGTCAACAATATTTCCCTATTTAGCTTATTATCATGTGTCCTAGACACATGTTAGAAAATCCGTTCTATTAATAATAAGAAAATTTTGGAAAGTCATTCGCGATTAAATTCGCTATAGTCCAACAAAGATAGAGTTGGACCCATATTAAGTCTTGCTAGTTACGTTTCAAGGTCATATTCACTTTAATTTATTAGGTCTCGTTGGGCATTTGGCAAAGTCGGGACATTGTTCTGATCCTTCCTGTTATAACAAAAGCGATAAAAGACAAAGAGAGACGTAAAAAAAGTAACATACTGATTCACGTGGTTCACTAACAATGTGTTAACTACGTCAGGAGAGTTTTATTGATATCGAGGAGATTACGGATTTCAGATTCTAATTCAGATTGTTATGAGTAACATTACAAACAAATTGATGTTGAAACCATGACATAAGTACTAGAGTGTGAATTAGAGAGTTCATATAGTATTCTCAAATACCAATACAAATAACCTATAAAGTCCAAAACCAAAACCCTAATCCACACAGATATTAGATATCCGTTTAGCAAGACCCCTTCATGGTCGTTTGAAACAACGACTAACAGATTTTAGGCACAAATACAACCGCATTCATAGATTAGATCAAAATCCAATTTTGGCATTCTGAAAATTAATTTGCGTGACTATTTTCATTTTGTATAGCAATACATAGCTGGAGATTTTTTGGAAAAAAAAGAAATTTATCCCCTAATTTTCATCATCGTCATTACAAAATTTGATCAGCCCACCACATCCTGCCAACCATTTCACATTTTTACTCCGACGTCGACGTCACCACCGCCGATCACCAACGCTGCCGGCGACGATTACCAATTTAATCGATGATTACCATTTCACACCTTCCTTTTTTCGCATTCATTAACACCTCCTTCCCCATCTCCTTTTTCACCGATCACGAAGCAGCATCCCGTTGTCAAACACTCCGGCGACTTCGTCCCTATCCCTGACACCTTTTCTTTGTGCAGAACGATTAAGAACGTAAATTTTGATCACACAAAATACAGAACCCACACACAGTTGAATAAGCCACAAATAGGAAGAAGTACATTACATAATGATTATTGAAAAGAGTAGTTTCATTTCGTAATACCATGCTCGATAATTAGATAGTATACACGGTAATATTAAAAAACACACTGTTTATTACTAGCAATAATACCCTTTCAAGGGTCCATCCTTACTGTGTAGTCCGTATTAGAATTTGAAAGCTTCAACTGGGCTTCGGCCGAGCACGTAGTCATTCAAGTAATTGGCCTTATATTCAGTAATGAAGTTGAAACTCCTGAACTTTTGGGGTGCATGAGCTCTAACAAATTCACTTACAGGTCCAATTTCTTCAAGCTTTTCCGGATGGCAGAACGCCACTACTGATGTCCTCTCCTTTTCTGAATTTGTGATTACTCGATGCACAGCACTCTTGAACACCCCATTAGACATCACCTCGCCGAGATGACCAATGTTGACAAAGAGGGCACCAGGAATGACAGGAACCTTGTACCACTGGTCATTATTAAGAACCTCAAGGCCTTCAGTATCTGCTAAGTTTATGGATATTGTTGTTCCATCGGCATGTCGTGGGAAGCCTTGAACTTTGTCAGGGAACGGGCAGCGCGGGTAGAAGCTAAACCTCGCTGTTATTTCCTCTTTATTACCTTGGCTTGTTAAGAAACAATCTTCTTCTAAGTTCATGCATTTGGCCACAGCCTTGTATATAACTTCGTTCATCCTTGTTACATGCTTTGTAAACTCCTCCACCATTCCTCTATCATTACAGTTTAACACAGTTTGGTCATTGTCTATTTGTCTTTAAGCAAGTTGCTTTTTTTGTATACCATCCGATTTAATTCGGATTTGAGATGAGTAAGACCACAAAGGCGGTAAGCTCTCCATTATGAGTTTTAACGATTAATTAACACGTGTATTTCTAGAGCTTGAACCCACGACTTCTGATTAAGGTAGAACAACTGTTTAGGCTCTTACCAGTTGATTTAAGTGCTCATGAATATCTGACGTTTATCACTCACATATTAAAGCTAATTGTGTTGCTAATTTTTTTTTTTTTTTGGTAAAAAATGTGTCGCTAATATTGTGAAAGAGACATTAACCTTACAAATTGCGTTCTATAGTAAATTAATAGGAGTAGTTGTCATTTGTTTTTGTTAGGTGAGCCAAACAATAGGTATTTGGTAGAATTGTTCCTTTAATCATCGAGTATTATATTCCTTTCAATCATTTAATTAAAATACTCCATGCAAACAATAAACATTTGTTAATGAACAATAAATGATCTGACACTTCATGAATATTTGTTCGAACAAAAATTAGACCAACATTATTGATCATAACAAATACGTTGTATAATGTACAAAATTATCGAAATATTATAAGTGACAATTTTAATTATCTTTAGGAAAAAAAGGATGGGGGATACTTATTTTAAAATCAAGTCCACATTATATAACCATGTGTTATGTATTAGAGACTTAAAGGAGTCGTTTGATTGCATTAAGAAATTTGCATTTTCTAAGAAGTGATATATAGCATGATATTAGGATTCATGAAAATTAGAGCTTCTCAGGATATACTTCAATTCATGTAAATTAGGGTAGCTAAACAATATATCCATTTTGCAACTCACGTGAATTTAAATCCTTGTGTGTTTTTAGTCGGTAATCAAACGGTCCGTCCCTTAGAGAGTATGCATACATGCATCAAACCCAGGGGCGGAACTAGGGGTAGGCTTCTTGGGCTATAGCCCGAGATGAAATGTAAAATATAATTAAGTGAACTAAGGTGACAATAGTGAAGTTTAGCTCGGCTGGTTTGTGGGCTGTCTGTTATATAATCGTGTGGGGTTCGACTCCCACAGTCCCACTTCTGCTCTTTTTTTCATTGATTTGTATTGCCAGATTTGTCGGCATTTGTTCATTAATATGCAACTTGATTTTATA
>LHUT01004918.1:0-13478 GCA_001412135.1 Silene latifolia subsp. alba | reverse complement strand
TGTCCTTACAAGTCACATTCTTGGGCATTTTGTCTTAAACTTTCATAAACTTATAGGATCTGAAGTGAATTGAACTGAACTTATAGGATCTGAAGTGAACTTAAATTAAGTGACTTTAAGTCCAAAAGAACAGGGCCTTATTTTAGCTCTCATTACTCCGTTAATAATTACTCTCATTCCAAGCAATCCCATTTGTTTAAGAAACAAATGTTGTTTTTCTTCGCCAAGGGAACAAAAGTATTTCTGACCATTTCATCGTCCTCATTAGACTTTGGTGTTCAGAGAGACGAATGTTATTTACCTTTTCTACGCTAATTAAACTTGGAAAACCGCTGTGCAGTTATATCTATAGTTCTATACAATTGCTGTTGTTTGATTTTCAAAATGTCACTAGAGATAATTTATAAACACAGAAGTAATCCTGCAATGGAAACAGAAGTTTATGAAAAAGCAGGAAAGGATTTTTCTGTTTGTTGGAAAACTGAGAGCTTTTGTTATTTGAACAGGTACGTGAACTGGAAAACCATCCTCGCTTCAATGCTGGCCGAGGCTCTGTTCTGACCAGTGCAGGCACCGTAGAAATGGAAGCCTGTATCATGGACGGTATGACTAAGAACTGTGGAGCTGTTTCTGGTTTGAAAACAGTAGTAAATGCCATTTCTCTTGCAAGGTTGGTGATGGAGAAAACGCCTCATATATATCTTGGGTTCGATGGGGCTGAGGCATTTGCTAAGGAACAGGTCAGCAGTCTTCTTTTGTATGTAAACTTTTCATGTGCTTTTGCAAAACCCAAGCATGTTGTGGTCTATTTTCTTCCGAGATAGCAGAATTCTGTTTTGAAAAGAAACTTGGCATACTAGCAATTAGCAATTGACTGTAGTTCTGTACACTGATGTGGGTTATATTCTGCAGGGCGTTGAGACGTTAGAGCCGAGTAATTTTATCACTCCAGAGAACATTGAAAGGTTGAAACTAGCAAAAGAAGCAGACAGGGTGCAGGTATGAATTACAGCAGCCTGTGATCAGTCATTAAATAAATTGAACATACAAAAGTATTGTTATAAAACGACGGTGTTTATGGGTCATTGTAACCAGCCTCTCTGTGTTGCTGACTCCCTTACTGCCTTACCCCGCCATTCAGGGGAATCCTTAAGGCTCGAGGAATTGGGTTACTGTTGTATTTCAAAGAAAAGGCTTCTTATTGAAGTTTTATTTTCAGTATTTAGTCATATTGTCTACCTCCTAGATTATTGTATACTCATCGAGTTTGATGTTGTGATAAACCCATGAATTTTACGCAAAATCTACCAAAAGGTAGAGAAATTCGCAACATCTTTCAATTCTACCAGTTGGGAATGGGAAAGAATCCTCACGGAAGGCGGCCCTGTTTTAGCCTAAATTGTGGTTTTGCCTGCCATGGATTATGTCAGAACCTAGTAAAATTGACTTGACTCAATCAAAAACGACTTAAAATGACTGATAACAAAACCTCAACAGTTATTACTTGGGACGAAAATTCCAAAACGACCTAAGCCATAAAGTACTTGGAATTCAACTGTATTCAAAATGACATGGTAACAGCACGCCCAAATGTCTCGAACCTTGAATGACCCGGCAAGTTATCCGTGTTCTATAATTAGTTGTGCCACTTTCATATTTAACTCATAGTATCGTTTTCTCCTGACAGCTTGACTACACAGCTCCGGAGCAAAAACAAGTGCTACAAGAAACACACACAGCTAACGAGGACCCGGACAGCAAATTAGGCACTGTAGGATGTGTGGCAATAGACAGTGAAGGGAACTTGGCTGCTGCCACCTCGACAGGCGGCCTAGTAAACAAAATGGTTGGTCGGATTGGGGACACCCCGATTGTGGGGTCAGGCACCTACGCCAACTCTTACTGTGCCGTCTCTGCAACTGGGAGAGGGGAACACATCATTCGAGGGACCATTGCACGAGAAGTTGCCGCCCTAATGGAATACAAAGATCTGCCCTTGAAGGAAGCTGCTGCGTATGTGATCGAAAAGTGTGCACCAAGAGGCACAGTGGGGCTCGTTGCTGTTTCCGCCAAAGGAGAGATTACTATGCCTTTTAATACTACAGGCATGTATCGAGCTTGTGCTACTCAAGATGGCTATTCTGAAATTGGCATACTTTGAGTTGTCACAAGTCGTTTTAGTTAAACCTGGTAATCGGTAAGTCTTATATGAGACCATCTCATTATACGACCATCTTAGATACATGCGCATTCCTTTTTCAGTAATTTGGACTAGTGGCCGGTTTCTTCTAAAGATAAAGGATCATATAAGAATTTGTGTTTGATCAATTTGATGGTGATTCGCAAATTCATTGTGCCAACAATCGTTATTCTCTTTTGACTTGGTAATAAGATTCAAACGTATTTTGAGTACAATTGTCGGATTCCTTCTTCCTCATTTGTTTTAGCAGAAGTTTGCGTTAGTCTTACGAGTTAATTGAACACTAATTGTACGTAAGTTAATTGATTGTTTTCACCCGAAACAGCTTGTATGTATATATGCAGCGCAATCATAGGCAGTCCTGACCTGCGAGGTCAGTCCCGACTCCTGAGCGCAGTGAAAATCCGAGGCCCAACATAAATTCAGTATTTTTCATAGAACTTACCTCTACTGAAACCTACTTATTAAAGAATTGCTTGTGAAATAAAATCAAATCATAACAACTATTTCATCTCGTCTTATGATTCCCAATTGACGACCTTACTTTATCTCAGATATGCATTAGTCCTAATGTTTTAGATAATGTTTTTATAGAATATATATATAATAGTTTTCTAGTTTCTATATAAATAATACTCCCTCCGTCCTGATAATTTGTTTACTAATACCATTTTGGAGGTATTGATCAATTGCTTACATTTCTATTATGAATGTCTTTAATGGACAAATTTGGGTGAGTAAACGATGATTAAATACGAATTTTGCGTGAGCATAACAAGACACGACAACCCGTGAACAAACACTTTTTTAAATATTATTACAGGATGAGTAAGTTTCGTGTAAAACAGTTTCAAAATAAATAAAACTTTACAAATTTATAAATCAAAGACTTTAATACCGTTATTGTAAAAAACTAATGGTTGGTTAATGTTATATTAATGGGGATATTTAAGTGAAATATCACCTAATAACGTTTATATAAAACAATTTTATTATATTTTTTTTTTATCAATCGAAGCGCGTACAAAGTCGCATTATAATAAAGGGGAGGGGGGACAACAATTTTATTATATTGTTGCAAGATTAGAGTAATGTTATGTTATGGGCTTATGGCATTATGGAGATTGCTCACTTGTTTTATCAACCAATACGTGGCCTTTTTAATGCATGGGATTTTAAAAGCTTACCTACACGCAACACGCGTGCCCCTCGTGGATCCATGTTCAGTTCATTGAGAGCTCAACATAGAAAAATTATTGGAACCGTATGCTTTACATCTAAGTCATTATAATAATTACATTTAATAGATTATATTTAGATGTAAGGAGGACGGCGCTTTCGGGAGACACGAGAATTTTTCCGTAACATAATAGGACTATCATATACTCCATATATCAAGATTATCAACTTATCATTTATCAAGTGATTATTATAATCAAGTTAGATTTCTGTATACAACAACATTACCCAGTACCTTAATGGCTCCCGCAAATTGTGGGGGTAAAGGAGAGTCGGATGTACGCAGCCTTATCCTTGTGTTAGAAACACAAAGAGGTTGTTTCCGAATGACCCAAGATGAAAATTGCGTCAAGAACTGCATCGAAGGACTGCTACGTCATAAGAGAAAGAAGCGCAGCCACTTCTAGTAAGTCATTTTGATTTACTCCATCATAATTCAGAACTAAAGAATAATGAGTCTTTTGCTCCATTGGAAATATTAAGAAAGTTAGATTTCTGTATAATAATAATAATAAAGGTTTTTCTAACGTGTACCCTAAGGGCACACATTAATAACCCATATATGATCAGTTTAACAACATATACTCAAGTATATTCTCATTAATGTCTGCCCTTAGGACAGACGTTAGAAAAACCCTAATACTAAAAATAATTCAAGACTATTGTGCAATAATATCATATCAAGTGACATAAATAGTTAAAACTGAATTTTACGAAGGCTTATCCAACCTCATTTAGTAAATTGTCTTTAGATGTAAATTGGCATATTCTTAAAAAACAAAGCCATTTATGCCCCAAGTAACTTAACAACTTAAATTGATTTGACTCGGATTGATAGAGACCTGGACTGAGATAGACTCGATATTGATAAAATTTCTTTGTACTTAATTGGGTAAATTAACATAAAATTTGATATAAAACCGATTCTGAAATAATCAAATTTGTTCAAAACCGATCCAATAATAACTCGACTTGGCTCCCACCCAATTTGATATTGACAGCTCATTAAGTTTTAAATATCTCGTGTTTCTTTAACAAAAACATGGAACATGAATTTGTTACCACGGTACTCATTCTGAACGAGTTTTAATACTACCCTCTCACCTTAAATCGGTCGTATCCGTATTAAGTGCACAAAGATAGTGTTGACAACAATATGCTCCGTAGAATGGAAAAGACAATAAGCAAACTGGGCTAACCCTCGTGCCTCACGCTCTCAACATTATTGACTAAGAAATTCCAAACAAACATTGTTCATTCTTTTATAAATCAGCGAAGCTTTCTCTCTAAAATTCTAAACTAAGAAATTTTGAGACCATTGTTCATATTTGGTTACAATCCAAACATATTTTCTTAAGCCAGGGGAGCACATATATTGCAGGTACATTTGTCTTCCTTTCTCGTAATTCCGACCTTGCATCAAAATAATTTGTCTTGGTTTACGGGTTAATTCTCGTAATGTTACATCGCGAACAGTGGTGGAATGAGGGGGGAGGGGGCTAGTCGAGGAGCTCGTCCCCGTTGGTGTTGAAAATTTCAAAATTTTTAGTTCAAATTTTCGTATTTTTCAAGGTTATCTTATACTCCACTGTATTACCTTTTAGCCCCCGCTGATATTATTTTCCGTGTTTTCTGCAGGGTATAAACTATAAGAATCAGGAAATGGGGCAGTACACACCAAAGAACATTCTCATAACGGGAGCTGCCGGGTTCATAGCGTCTCATGTCGCTAACAGACTTGTTAGGAACTACCCGGATTACAAGATAGTCGTTCTGGACAAACTCGACTACTGCTCCAATCTCAAGAACCTCAGCCCTTCGCGTTCCTCTACCAAGTTCAAGTTCATTAAGGGTGACATTGCGAGTGCTGATCTTGTCAACTTCATCCTCACAACCGAGGAAATAGACACTATCATGCACTTCGCTGCTCAAACCCATGTCGACAACTCGTTTGGCAACAGCTTTGAGTTCACCAAGAACAACATCTATGGGACTCATGTCCTTCTTGAAGCTTGCAAGGTCACTGGCAAACAGATCAAGCGGTTCATCCATGTCAGCACTGATGAGGTTTATGGAGAGACCGATGAGGACGCTGCTGTAGGCAACCATGAGACATCTCAGCTCCTTCCGACAAACCCTTACTCTGCAACAAAAGCAGGGGCGGAAATGTTAGTCATGGCCTATGGCAGGTCCTACGGACTACCCGTGATAACAACAAGAGGTAATAATGTGTACGGGCCAAACCAGTTCCCCGAGAAGATGATTCCCAAGTTCATATTGCTAGCCATGAGAGGAATGCCTCTCCCTATCCATGGGGATGGATCGAATGTGAGAAGTTACTTGTACTGTGAAGACGTAGCTGAAGCTTTTGAGACGATCCTTCACAAAGGGGAAGTCGGTCATGTCTATAACATCGGCACTCTTAAAGAGAGAAGGGTCATTGATGTGGCCAAGGAAATATGCAAGCTGTTTTCTAGGAAACCTGATAAAACAATCAAGTTTGTCGAGAACAGACCATTCAATGATCAGAGGTATTTCTTAGACGACCAAAAGCTGAAAAAATTAGGTTGGTCCGAGAGAACGAGCTGGGAAGAAGGTTTGAGAAAGACCATGGAATGGTATGTCAACAATCCCGATTGGTGGGGAGATGTATCAGGTGCCCTAGTTCCTCATCCTCGGATGCTAATGATGCCTGGTGGCGGTAATGGTGGTAATGGCGCTACAGATGTGCGTATCAATGGCAACGGAACCTGCATTTCTTCAAACGGAACTACAACTCCTGATCAAGAGCTACTGAGTTAGTTAGCATTGGAGTAGTTTCTCAAGTTCCACAATAAATACATTGACCTGGATGTACTACGGGTCAACAATACATCGCCGTTGTTGCTCCATGGAGTTACAGTGAGCCGAATAACGAATACCCGGAATCTAGGAAGCCCTAATCAAACCCTAATATGTGTAGGAAATGCTTGATGATAAGTTTTGTTTGGTGTAGTAATAAGATATAGAATTATGTTCAGTACAGTTCGTGGTTTTCGTCTTTCTCATTTCTTTTGATTCGCAGACATATGCCAACAGAATCTCAATGGTCTCTGAGGGCTACATTGGTGCAAACAGGTCTCGAACCTGGGACATAAATCCCAGTCTTTAAATGGCACATTATTTGTTCGGGGGATGATAATAATTCACAATACCAATCACCCTAGCGACTCAAGGAATCCCAAAGATGGCGAGGTTAGTAGGATGAAGCAAAATAACAGTACCGCTTTCATATCAATTACGGAGTTATCTTGGCAGGCATTATAATCACCTATCTGGATAAAATTACAAATGAGATTCAAAATTCCTAAGAGATTATTACACAAAATGGTACAAGAATAAATAAGATTCTATAACTATATGAAAATGCCAAAAAAGATGTAGCACCACCTGTTTTCCCTGGTACTAAGTAAATGGCCAAAAAATCCCCTCTCTGGTTCTACAATTGACTCAACAATTTCAGTAAACAGAATAAGTTTCCATTAAAACGCGAAAAATCGAGAATACCTCATCAGTTTGTGAGGCATTGCTGAAGGTGTGTATTGCTCTCATCGATATACCGATCCCATAAAGGTTTATAACGGGCAATAGCTAATTTTAACCACGGCTTCATGTTCCCGTTGTAGTGAATAACGGCAGCGCTGTCTATCAATCGGTTATCAATATTCAGATCGTAACCCAAACCAAGAACATGCCATCTTCGGTCAAGTGGCTCTATTAATCCATAGAAACTAAGAAGTCCGGGAGGAAGAGTACCGAGCTTCCACAGTGTCCGATCACCATTTTGCTCCATCCAATAATGATAACGGCCGGTCACATTCTCTTTCCTCCATGAAACCAAATCGAAAATGTTCATGCCAAATCCCCATCCACAAGCTTGAGGATCAAATTTCGAGCTTATAGCCGGATTTGAAAAATTGAGATACTTGTAAAACCGATGAAATGCTTCGAGGCAAGTTTCAACAGCGCCATTCACATTTCCATGCAATTCCAATGAGAAAAGAGGGGTCAAATCCTTCTGAACCACCACGTCATCATCTAGAAAAACTACCTTCTCTAGCTCAGGGTAAATGTCCGGTATATAGAACCGGAGATGGTTCAAAAGTGACAAATACTTAGGGTTCCGAAACTTGAGCTCAGAAGCAAAATCCTGTGACCCACTGAAGTAGTAAGCTCGTGAGTCCGGGTCAAGAAGCTGTCTCACGACAGGAGAATATGTAGCATTTAGCCAGGTAAATTCTTCAATGTTCTGGACTTCAATAGTTGCACCTTTGAAGTCGTTAGTGAGAAACCACGTCTCCATGGCACCATATGTGACATTGTTGGTAACAATATGGAAGACGAGCTGCTTTGGATGGTCGGCATTCGAAACAGTAGAATTCACAACTACCGAGACACCAATAAGGTTATCTGAAAATATGCAGAAATGATACAAATTGTTGTCCACGAGCCGGAGAGAGTTTTTATTCTCCTCAGCTAGCTTTTGCAACTTTGGTTGTCCCAACCAATCTGAAGTCAGTTTAATGTTCAGACAATGGAGGCTTTTCGGTAATGCTTCAGAAGCTAACTGCCCGAAAACTGTGCTCTGTACTGTTGCAGCATGTGCACGCTCTTCAAGAGCTTGTATGTGAGATTTCATAGTCATTATTGTGGTAGCTATGTCATAATGTGCATCTTGTGCCTTGAAAATGAGCAATGAAAGGCTTTTTAAAGTTGACTCGGCTTCTTCCAGTGAAATAGGCTCTTCTCTCATAGCAGCTTTTGAAAGTAGAAGCTGGCAACTTCTGATTCTTGAGCTAAGTTCCCATGCAAGCTGGAGGTTGTTTTGCTCTTTCGCAATGACCACATATGCCTTGGCAAGGGTCATTTGATCAGCTAACTGCCTAGCAACTGAGGCAGGTCTTAGTAACTCTTCTGTTATATTTGATCGTAAGTGAACAGAATTTACAACATCATCTTTTTCCTGCCACAAATAATCTAGATATGTCAAAAACTAAGCAAACCTGCAAATCAAGACCCAATACACAAACAACCTGTAAATCAAACTATAACTGGAAAGGGAGAAGATTTATGTGCTATAACTCTCAAGGGCTCCTCCAGATCGCAGGGTAGGAAGATCTACATGCTAACAATATTTTTATTTCCACAGCAAATACAAAAATCATATAATTAATCAACATGACAGAGTATTAAAGAACCTTGAGTCCTGAGGAATAAGTTTGAAGTAAGTCACAAAATTCGAGAACTTTTTGAAGTTAAAAATCAAATTTAAATTGCCTAGTCATGATCAAGATATAAGAAATAACACTGCTCATGAAAGATACTTCTCATAAATCTCTCTTTGCTTCTCTATATCTCCTGAACAAAATGGTCATTTCTTTTGGTTAAGCATCATGAAGAAAACTCAGAAAAGAGCCCTTCCCGAAGACTGAGGACCACATATGTTCGAACATCTTACCTCATTTGTAGGAGCCTCACAATAGATTGATAACGATAATAACAACAACTCAACAAGTGTTGAAGCTAAAAAAAACATGACACCAGACAACCTAATCAGGGAAACGCCTTCGGCATTTAGTTGGTTACCAAAAAAAAAATGGAGCTTTTTAGATATTTAAAGGCAGCACAGCAACAAAAATAGCAAGCCCATCCCATGTAGGCATGTTTTAGCGAAGTGTTTCAGCCTAAGGTGAGTACTAAAGTAATTACAGAATTCTGAGATTGTGCTACCTATGCTCCAAAAGATAGTCCACATTTGTGTATCAAAGCATAATTGAAAGATAAGCAACTTTTACGGGTTCATAGCTATTTAGAGTCTTCATTTAGAGAGTTCAAGCTATCAAAGATGAATGCTTGATATATATTTTGAGGCTTATGACCTCAATCTTTTCACAAAAAATGTGATAAATACTACTGCTATCACACGTACAGTTTATGCATAAATAACATGGGGTAAAACTATGGAGGTCTGCAAGGCATGATTATTATCATAGTAATTGCTCAATGCCTAGAAAGAAGTTCTTGTGCCTAGTGAAGTAAAGAGGTCAGATGTATGCATCCTTGAAAAAAGAGGTTGTTGATTAACTACTTGAAAAAAGGGAGCACAAAGGTCCTACAATTTCGACTCACCCCATTACTTCTATATCCTAAAGCCAAGGGGTAATACTATGTATGTGTTTAGCCTCATCCGAAATAGATGGACACATTCATAGGAGTACATTGATATAAAAAAAAATCAAGATAAGTTGAATTAAGGAAATAAGATAACTTGAATCATTTAAATAAAGCTTTCAAATAATCAAATGAGCTCATCAGCTTATTTGTTAATCTGCCAAGAGTGAGATCAAAACTAAAAAAGAAGACGGTAATATCCTATTAAATAATACATTCAAGGCCCAAGTGAGCCTCTAACACCCCAAAACAATTAGGGCAAGAAGGGGTCAGCAGTCGAACTTCTCCTACGAATCTTGCGAACATGAGTGTGCAAGAATATGTAACAATTAACGCGATGCATATCTGGACATGGATCCAAAGGCAGCTAGATCAAAGAGAGATTGATCTTTTCATCTTTTCAAGTGTCAAGTTTTCATATCGCATCCATATGTTAGAATTTGAGTATTCTACATGTATCTCTATCAGTATAGTTAACTCAAGAGGAAAGAACTCCATTAAACTCTAGCGCGAGAGACATCAAAACCACTAACAATAACGTCAAACTAAAATATAATTGCCAGTAAATTTCTATACTAAGCAAAGAATTACAAGAGTCTCTCTTTGAGCTTCGTAAAAAATCAGTTCATGAAGTCACTAACAAAAGCCCAAACATCTCACAAAAACGTGTCTGAGATAGTCTTATAAATGAGACGAATCAATTACCAGATTATTAAATGAGGAACGATTAAGATCTAAAAATTCGGGTTGTTCTAACAGGTGAGACTATTTCATACAAGACTCACCATAAACATCTAGAGAAGAAAAGATTGAGGACAGAGTGATATCCTACGGAGTATTAGACTTGACATGCTAGTGATTTTCCGGAATCCCATATCACGAGACATGATGTAGAAGACCAAAAAAAAGACAATCTCCCTTATCTATCCGACACATAAAAGACCACTAGCCGGAGAAATAAATTTACACCAACTGAGTAAGAACTCTAGGGCTTGTAGTTTTGTACTTGAAGCAACAACGAAATCGTGCAGATGACGGAACAAATTATGAGCTTACTCAAACAGACTCCGGTAAATCTAAATTATTTCCTCAAGATTGATTAGCACAAACACACTTCCACACCATAATCGAATTAATCAAGCTGAAACTCTGTTTACAATCCTAGTCCCTTTTCTCTAAGATAAATTGTAAACCTGTAAACCGAGTTTCGACATAGCCCAAGAGAGCAAATTTCAAACCAGTACCCCAAAATGTACAACTGCAAAGTATACCAACAAACTCATAGACAGCACAACCACCAAATAAAATCGACAACAAAAGAACGAAACTTTATACTCCCAAACTGATCAGTCACTTGTGACATCTTACCCACCTAGATGTGACCTACAAGCATGCACCAAATCCTTCATTCAATATATATACACCTGAAACTATAAATACTCTCTCCCACTCAACTGATTATTTACGTTTTTATTCTTCTGTGACGAGTATTTTAATCAAACGTAAGTCACACAAAATCCTTTATTCAATATTGTTAACTAAATTCACAAACAAACATCAAAAGTGCAAACATGATTTAAGCACAACAAATACTCCCTAACACTCAACTAACTATATATAGAGTCGGAGTATTTTAATCAAACGTAAAAGCATTTAAAATTACCAGTGTCGGCTGAGAAACATGATCTTGATCATAATTATGTTGAACAAGAAACAACAAAAACCCAACACAAAAGAACAATCCAATAAGTGCCCAGATCCAATTAGGAATCCGTTTACGAACCGGGCGCCGGAATTCGGCAGCCCGTCGCCTCATCTTTCAACCCTTCAAAATTGAATTCAATCAACCATTAAATTACACAAAAGAACACAACTTTTTGCAATTTCAAAACCAACCCACTTAATAATTTGGTGTATATGATTGAAATTGACTGAAACCCAGTTGAAATTTTGGGTAAAAATTGGTGCCCAAGTGATTAAATTGGCAAGTTAGCAAAGTATAGTATAGAGTAAATATATGATGAATGTGATCAAAAGAGATTTGTTTCCTTATGATAATACTAGGTAAAAAAGTTGGTGATTTGAGTGAAGTATTCAAGTGAGATTTTAGCAAATGGAAAGGTAGAAATTACAAGGACTTGGAGATTGATTGTAAATTTGGAAGCGAAATAGTAATAAAATCAAGATTTGGTTTTTATGCGTTATTTGAGAAAGGGTAGATCATGTGCCAAAGGACAAATTTTGCTAACACTCAGGTCATACTGTCAGGCTGGTGGTAGCCGGTGGGTACGTATATCTCCTACTTTTTTTTACTCATTAAAAAAGTTACTCCCTCCGTCCCGGTCAATTGTTGTCCTTTGGTTTTGGCACAAAGACCAAGAAAAGAGGAATGAGCCAATTATTAAATGACAAGTGGAACAAATTGAGTGTGAATGATCAAATTGTTCATCAAATTCATTCTTAAAATAGAAAGGACAACAACTCACTAAGACACCACAATATAAAAAAGACAACAAATGATCGAGACTGAGGGAGTAAATATATAACCAGAAATAACTTATGACTCTTAGGAGTCGTTTGGTTGATCAAGGAACTTAATTTTTCTAAAAACTTTATTTTCATGGGAATTAAGTTCCTGCATCCAATTCGAGTGAATTTGACAAAAGTGTTTGGTTGCTCATGTATGAATTAAATTACATGAGAACTTCCAATGACCAAGGGAAGAGTAGGTAAGTCAATTCCTACATCATGTAACATTGAAAGTTCCTGGAAACTTCTAATTCCCCCATTTTCCAAAAAATATGGCAATCAAACAACCTATATTTTTGCAGTTCATAGAAATTTCCAATTCCTATATTTTTCAAGTCTCAACCAAACAACCCCATAATGCTTAATAATGGAGTAAAAGGCCTTAAAACACATCAATATTGGGATTACTTTTTCAACAATTTGTCGGAAGTCTTAAGTAGAAGATATAAGAAGCACAAATTCTTATTTCAGACCGCTATATTCGTCTGAAATTGTCCGACGGATATCATTTTCTCTCACAAAAAAACCCACTTAGGGTGTGAGTGGGAAAGCACATGGAGTATCCCACCACCCATATTCTTCTCACTTGTTAGAGGTTTTATTGCGGTCTGAAATAAGGCGGTATGAAGCAAGACGGACTGTATAAGAAGAGCTTGTACCAACTTTACACTAGCATTATTTTATCATAATAGTGAGCTTGTACCAATGTTCAATAGTGGGCTATTTCCCGTCTGAAATAAGAGGTATAAAATATAGTCATTTTACGATAAAATGTTACTATTTTTTGATAAAATGTTACCATTATTTCCAATGTAAAAAGTAACAATTTAGTTATAACATTTTGTCATTAAATAGTTACATTCGATTCAAAAATGGTAATATTTAATCCGTTTTATTTCAGACCGTGTGAAATAAGACTTATTGATATAATAATGTACTCCCTCCGTTCCGGTCATTTGTTGTCATTTTGTTTTGGCACAAAGATCAAAGAAAGAGGAGAGGACCAATAGCTAAATGACAAGTAGAACAAATTGAGTGTGAATGATTAAATTACTCATCAACTTCATTCTAAAAATAGAAAGGACAACGAATGAATGAGACACCCAAAATGAAAAATGATAATAAATAACCGGGATAGAGTGAGTATTTAAAACCGTTAAAATAATATTAACACAATATTTCAATTATCAAAAACTGTACAATCTTATCTTTATTAATTCAGAAGACAGTACTCAATCCAGGGCGTGCCACGTCATTAATTCAACCTTTTTTTTGTTGGAAATACATGTTATGGTGGGAC
>LHUT01004911.1:0-20145 GCA_001412135.1 Silene latifolia subsp. alba | reverse complement strand
AGGGAGGTAAGTTGAAGCCACCGGTATCAAATCCGTTTCATCATTAAAACGGATTTGGCCGTCTTTAAACAAAAAATTTGCGGCAGAATGGTAGGCTTTGAGCAATCCAAGTATCCCCTTTTCCCCTTCTGCCCCTCTCTCCTCCTAACTGTTCAACTCAACCTCAGATTCAACTGTAATAACAACTAACAATTCCAAATTTTCTTAAATTTTGTCCAATAATTGTAATAAATCATAATAAACCCTAAAATTCATTCACCTTATTATTACACTTTATTATTGTGTATAGTTCATTTATGAAGACTCCTTGGAAATTTGGCAAATTCCGATTTTTCTGGGTAAAATTGTAACCCTAGTTTTTCGGCAATTTGAGCTAAAATTTCCCCTTTTTTCGGTGTAATTTGAATTGGGTATTTGACCATTTTGTTGTGTGATAAACAAGTTTGGAACTTTTCTTCATTATCCCGCTTTTTTTGCAATTACATTTTTTTTTGGCATAATTATTAATTCATTGATTAAAATGTAATTGCAAATTTTATCATTTTCGTTAAAAAGAGTGCAGTTGCAAGATCTTACGTTAATTTTTTTGAAAAAAAAGGTGTTTTTTTTTGCTATTTTGATGATATGCACACCAGTTGTTTGATGAAATGCGTAGCTGAAATTTGTAATATCAATGTTTATGTTTGTTTGATTTTGGATGTATTACGTATAGGTGGTCCAAACATATGTAAATAATAGGAGTAGCATCTTCATATCTTTCAATCTATATGATTACTTTTTTGTTTCCTTGAATATAAATTGTATGTACAAATGTTGCAAAGTTGCCTCACCCATAGTAAGGTTCTGTTATGATTTGCCCCTTTTGATGACGAGAAAAATGTCGTAAAAGCGTCTTTTTGGTATTCCCTCCGTCCCGGTCATTTTCAAGAATTATATAGGTGAATAAGTGATTAGGACGAAGGGCGTATGTTGTTTGCGTTCTATGTTTTGTTTTGGAGCTCTTATTTCATTAATTGGGATGGATTCGTGTTAATCTAATTTGTTTATTTGATCTTAGGTTGCAGATATAGAGTTTGTCAATTCAGGTTTATAAGATTATTAAAGCTATGGATGCTGCTGAGCTTGAAGAGAATCTTTTTGCAATCAGTGATGCCAAGGTATATATCTCCATCATAGAATGGAATTTTTTCCGTCAAATACCGAGTATTCCCCTTGTGCAAATCATTTGTAAGGAATAAAAGAGTAAACAAATGATTGGGACGGAGGGAGTATATATGAATTCATAGATATTGACTGTATTGAGTGTAGGCTTGAATTTCAAATATTTGTTTTTGTTAGTAGGTTTCATTAGTTTACTGGGTACTACATGACTAATCACGATTTATGGTCGCAAGAACGTTTTAGTTTCCTGTTACTTTGGTCGGAATTATTGGCCAATTCCTTACCTTCTACATGGATGACAATGTTGTCATAGCGCTTTCAAATGATTTAGGCAGTACGTTTGAAACACGATGATGGCAATTTCTAGGTTCAAGATTTACTGGGTTTGGTAATTATAGGCTCTAATATTTTTTTGGATAATGGTGGGAACCTCAGATTAATAATCATAACGGGACCTGAGTTGCTGTGCTCTAACTTCAGAAGACATAATCTCAAGCCAAATTACATTTACATAATTGCAAAAGTTAGGACCTGAGATCCATTAATCACTATCTCATGTTTTAACCAATTTAATCCACTCATACAGACAATAGTAGGTTATAAACATAATTATTTGTATGTATTTTAAACAAAAAGTTCTATCTTCCTCTACAGTTACATGGTGGTTTGTGCAAGATATTGTCTGAAATATACTGTAAAGTGATGACTATCTTTCCAGTCCTGGAAGAGGCACGTCCACGCAGTAGGACAGGAATTCAGGCCTTATGTTCACTGCATGTTGCTCTCGAGAAGGCTAGAAATCTTTTACAACATTGCTCGGAGTGTAGCAAATTGTACCTGGTATGTAATGATAGTTTTGAAGGACCCAAAGTTTTCCATCCTTTTCCTTCCTTTATTTTGCGAAAGGAGGTTTATAAGGCATGGCAGAAGATAATTTTGTTATCTGATTATTTTTTACTTTCTTTTATATATTAATTTTCCAACATTGATTGGCATCTTATAGGCCATTACTGGAGATTCTATTGTTTTGAAGTTTGAGAAGACAAAATGTGTTCTTATAGACAGCTTGAGGCGGGTTGAAGATATCATTCCGGAATCTATTGGCTGTCAGGTTGGTCTTCTTTTCTGATTCGTAATGCCAATGGCTTGCGGGTTAGTTTCTATGGTTGTTTCTTCTTTCTCTCCCTTTTTTCCCTTTGTTTGGGGTCAATTCGCAGCTAGTGCTATATTGGTTTGAATAGCTTCCCATTCTTGTATAAATCATTAACCGGTTTCGAATGACCTATTGCAGATTCAAGATATTGTGAGTGAACTAGAGGGGATTGTTTTCTCCCTCGATCCAGCAGAGAAACAAATCGGTGATGACATTATTTCATTGCTTCAGCATGGTATAAAATTTGAAGACAATTCCTATGACAACAATGAGCTCGAGTCTTTCCACCAAGCTGCATCTAAACTTGGCATTACATCTTCCCGGGCTGCTCTTGCTGAAAGAAGATCTCTTAAGAAACTCATTGACAAAGCCCGTATCGAAGAAGACAAACGAAAGGAATCAATTGTTGCTTACCTTTTACATCTTATGAGAAAGTATTCAAAGTTGTTTAGAGGCGACCTTGGTGATGACCAGGATTCCCAAGGCTCTGGACCTTGTTCTCCCACTGTACAAGGATCTTCAGAGGATGGAAGGGCACTTGACCGTCACCTGTATAATATTAATTCATTCAACTTTAGGCCATCACTTGCTTTTAGGCCAAACGGTAGAAGGTCCGAACAAATACCCGTTCCACCTGAAGAGCTGAGGTGTCCAATCTCGCTGCAGCTTATGTATGACCCAGTCATCATTGCCTCTGGACAAACTTACGAACGTGTTTGCATTGAGAAGTGGTTTAATGACGGACATAACACTTGCCCGAAGACTCAACAGCAAATCTCTCATCTCGGTTTAACTCCTAATTACTGTGTAAAGGGACTCATTGCTAGTTGGTGTGAGCAGAATGGTGTTCCTATTCCTGATGGGCCACCTGAGTCTCTTGAACTCAACTACTGGAGGCTTGCGTTGTCTGATAGTGAGTCAGTACAGTCTAGGTCTACAGATAGCGGCAACTCTGCCAAGTTAAACGGGGTGAAAATTGGGCCGCTGAAAAATGATGGGAATGAAAACGGTGAAGGAAATGATGTCAGTGAAGGTGATAGTGAAGGCCCAGGGCAGGGGGAGAGTGATGAAAATGTCATTGAAATATACGAGAACTTTTTGGCAGTCCTAAATGGAGAAGAAGGATTGAATATGAAGTTGAAAGTCGTGGAGGAGATAAGGAGGCTGCTAAAAGATGACGAAGAAGCAAGAATGTTGATGGGTGCTCATGGGTTTGTTGAAGCACTTGTATGCTTTTTGAAATCTGCAGTCGATGAAGGGAATGACATGGCACTGGAAGGGGGAGCTATGGCACTCTTCAACCTTGCTGTTAACAATAACAGGTGTCTCTCTCTCTCTCTCTCTCTCTGTGACTTTCGAAGTTTGAACAAATAATTGTTTGTTTAATGATGTGGTTTTGGTCATTAAAGGATAAAGTTAGATGGCGTTTGACTTTTTATTGTGCTATCTTATACTCGTCGTATATATGTTGATATATTTGAGATAATATATTTGATAGGATTTATAAGTGATATTTGATATATACATGACCTGCGGATAGATGAAGGAAGGTGGCAATATGACAACATTATTACAATGCAAGGGGCCTGCAATTGGAGGGGTAATGAGGGGTAAGGGAGTCAGATGTACTCGACAAATCGACATTATCCAAAATGTGTCGACTTGAGTCTTAACCCCTACCCAGCCTGAATGGCCCTTTTTTTCTTGTTTATACTCTGTATACACCACTAAACTTTTCTAATTGCTTGGTTGGAGAGCTTAACAATGTTTATTCAAATTTTGCTCTTCAATTTTTGGATTCCTGTTCAGAAATCAGCCAATATTTACTTACATCCTAAGAAATTTTTGTATTGCAGAAACAAGAAATTAATGTTGGATGCCGGAGTCATTACCATACTAGAGCAGATAATGTCTGATCCTGATTCTTATGGACTAGTAGCTGCCCTCTATCTTAACCTATCGTGCCTTGAAGAAGCAAAACCCATATTAGGATCAAGCAATGCCCTTTCCTTTCTAATGAACCTTCTCATAACCAAAACCGACCCACAATGGAAACTCGATGCCCTTCACGCTCTTTTCAACATCTCCACTTGTCCGTCCAATATTCCAAACCTCCTCCAGTCGGGTATTGTCGATGGTCTACTACTGCTTCTAGTTGAGCCCAGGGTTAGGACATGGACCGAGAAATCAATAGCCGTTCTCATAAACTTGGGATCAAATTGTACAGCAAAAGAGGCTATTATATCAGCTCCTGGCCTTGTGGGTGCACTTGCAACCATATTAGACACTGGTGAGCCCATTGAGCAAGAACAAGCGGTTTCATGTCTTTTGATTCTTTGCAATGGGCATGAGAATTGCAGTCAAATGGTTCTCCAAGAAGGTGTCATCCCGTCATTGGTATCTCTCCAAGTCAATGGGACACCCCGAGGCCGAGATAAGGCTCAGAAGCTTCTAATGCTGTTCCGTGAGCAGAGGCAGCGGGATACGTCCCCTGAACGAGTCATTCGGTCTCCTTCAGTCCGGGAATTTACAGCTCCACCTCGGGATATGAAGCCACTGAGCAAGTCTAGCAGTGAAAGGGCAATGCCTCTAGATCCGAAACCCCTCAGTAAAGTCGGTTCTAGACGGAAGCTAGGAAAGAAATTTAGTTTCTTATGGAAAAACTAGAACTTCTCTGGCCCTCGGATTCTTTCCGACCACTTTGTTTTGCAATTGTCAGTGATGTAAATTCCTCTATTATCCTTTTACACATACCACTTTCCCTTGTACTAGCGAGTCTTGCGTTTTGACGGTTTTGTACATACAACCAAGCCATTAACCCTATTATTAGGCGAGGATTATTAACATGAATTAAATGGCTTGGCTATATGCATACAACCGTCTCATACGAATTCTTAGGTTTCTTTTTGTTACAAAGGAAGTGATGTACAGTTCCCACTTCTGTAATTACTCCGTAGTTTTACTCTTTCCGCCTTTTCGGGGCAAAATATCCTTGTAACATTATGTTAGTCTAATCATGGAAAGATCCCTAGTAAGTACTCAAATTGTAATGTGTGAACTTTTGTTTCAGTTGGATGCTACTACTTTGAAGACGATTTAGGAAATGCAATGAAGACGGTTATTTTCAAATTCAGCACGACGACTTTACCAGTAAAGCTAGCTAAGTGACGTACAATCTTAAGTGTATGAAGCTGAACGAGACAGTGCAATTCTTTTCCTCGGCGTTTCCCATCCAAAATCAAGAAGTTCCACCAACGGATCTTCCTTATTCACCACATCAGTTTCGTTCCCTTCTTTCTTTCCTCCATCGCCTTCCTTACCGTTATCTTCCTTAACATCACAGCTCTCGTGTTCATTGACGCCTTTCTCCAATGCTTCCTTATACGAACACTTCATTGTTGGTATCGCAACCTCATCATCCTGACCATTCCCAACTTCTCGTGATTTCTCATCACTATTTGTGTCGACTCTAATTTCCTTCTCTTTCGCGCTTTCCAAGACAGGGACCTTCTCAAGTATAACACTCAATTTGTTCATCATATGTTCAAACTCCAGAGGAAGACTATCAATCTTTTCTATTACATAGTCGATTTTCTTGAAAACATATCTCGAAAAAGGTACATATTTCTCGACTTTTCCTTGGATTAATAATATATAAAGGTCGATAAATGAGAGGATTGTGAGCCATTGGTATTGAATAACACATACCAAAGGACTAGCTACCGATCCTAACTTGGCTACGCGCCTTGTGACGGAACCGATTGGACCGTTGAGATTGAGTCCTCTTTTATAGAGGTTCCATATAATGGCTAATGTCGTCGCTCCACACGTATACAATGGACTCCGTCTAGACGATGAGGAAGTATCTGACATTTTATTTCTGCAAAGAAATTACGATCTCATTATGTATATTACTCCATATATGTCAAAATTTCCGCAATTTTTTTTTTTTTTTTNNTAACATAAATCATAAATCCTAACGGAATAAATTAACGAACAACGAACGTTCATCAATTATTGAAAATTCATACAAGTAGAACATTTTTATTTTATACGTAGAAGAAGCTGATGCGGTCATACCTGTCTTAAGTTGTTATATCAGACAAATCTTGGCGGAAGATGAGAGGAAATTGTTAAGGAATTTTTACAAAGTAGTGAATTAGTTTTAAAAAGAATTTTGATTTATATTTTGTTTATAGTTAAAAAGTGAATATAATATAATAATAACGTAAGATTATATGAGAGTAAGGGAATATTAGTCTCATAGATGCATATTTTGAGGGTATAAATGAGGTGTGATCTTCTTATGCGGTTAATCAGGAAGATGAATGAATGACTTTTATGATTGAAAAATACGAGTATAATGTTAGTGCAAGTGTGCTCTTTACCACTCATTGCCTTAAATAACTCTCGAGTACTAACTATTACTGAGTACGTCTCTTATAATACCGTCTCATCTTAAAATATTATGATAAAGGATAGAGGAAGATGATAAGGAATAAAAAAAGCTGATTATTATCACGATAAACTTATCATGAGATCTTCTCATATAAAATCAGGAAAATATTTATTACTAGGTAGTATCCCGCGCTTCGCGCGGCCTGTTTTAAAATTTTGTTATTAAAATTGAAGAAAAATAATATAATTCATATATGACCTTTCATATTGTTACTTATAAATAAACATAAATTAAATTTATTAGGTTTAATTTCAATGTTTATAAAATAAAAATACATAAAATTTTATTAAAACAAATAAGTGATAATTAATTATGCATGATCAACATTTTATAAATAAATTTATGACTAATCAAATATCATATTAATTAAAGTAAAACTTATTCGAATAATGCAACAATCAACATCAAGTTCTCAAATTATATCATTTTACGATACGTTAAGCTCCAAATCGATTAATATTTGTTTAAAATGAAGTGAATATAATTTTAAGTAATTTTTAATTTTTTAATGTATAACTTATGATATTTTTATGTATCAAACCTATAGGATCCAAACTCAACTTATTCAATTGATTTGATTGTATCTTGCATGTGCTACCTTTTGTTTTCTTAAACAAATATATATAGTGATGTTTAAAAGTTTACTGTAAATAAAATAGGTTGAACTTTTCTCAAATATTATTTGTTGAGATTTAACTTCAGAGTATTTAAAAGATAACATATAAAATATTTAACTAAAAGTAATATTTAGTTAGTCATAATCAATTATTTATACTTGACATATATACATATTTAATTAAAGATATTATAGAAAAATGTAACGTATTTTCTACTTTTTTTTATGTCGTTTATAATACTATATTACTTGATAATCACTACTTTTGTTTTGATTATTCACATGTACTCGTGATCACTGTGTACATATATACTTGTACACATACTCGTTTTTACACTGTTTAATCCTATCAAAATCTCATATTTATTTCAATTTCTCGCAATATAATCTTTTTTGCATTCCACACTATAAAAACTAATTTCAGAAAGTGGTAATTAAGCCCCTTAACTTTGTTTAATTGTGAAATTAGGCTCCATAAGTTTCATTTGAAGCAAGCAAGCCCCTTGAATTTCACTAAAAGTGAAATTCAACCCCATTTTCTTTAACCAAATTCTTATATTAAAATAATTGTATATTAGTATTAAAAAATTTACTAAATACTAAAAATTACTAATTACAACTTTACAAATTTCTTTATAATTTACTAATCATTGAAGAACGCTTTTACATNAGTTTTATATATATATATAGGATTATTCCGATTTCAAATTGTTACCAGTTGAGAAAAAGGCAAAATTTCGACATGAAAATATCAAAATTCAAATATAGGATTGTAGCATATCAGCTCAAAATCCAATAAATGGGCCTTTTTAACACTTGGGCCTAGAAATTTAGAATCAGTTTTACTGTTTTAGTCCATGGAGTTTCTTTAGATAACGAGTTAACCCGTAACCAGAAGTATATCAGTTTAACTACCCTTTTAACAGAATTGACAATCGAAAATATAAGGTCAGTCATATTACCGTCTTAAACAAGAATGTGTGTTTTATTGACAGCGATTACATGGATCAAGAACAACAAGAATCAAATTAACAACTACAGTTCATTTACAGCCTAACAGGTAATGGAAGAATTTGATTCTTTCTGTTATACATCACTCATTTTTCACCTCAAATCAACATTTTTTTTCCCAAAATTGCCATATATACAAAATTAAGTTAAAAAAATTAAAGTATTGATTGCATTTTTGCTGGGTATTTTCTGTTTTGATGATTTAAGCATCTGGGCTGTAATTTAAATGCCCAGTTACAACTCCACTCAACTGCAAACAATTCGTATGTACTAGTTTTCTACATTTAATGTTGACATTTTTACTTCCGTCCCAATCATTTGTTTACCTTATTAAAATACCGCTCACAAAAAATAAAAAAGGTAAACAAATGATTGGGAGTTTGGGACGGAGGGAGAACTAAATTGTTTAGCAAGTTTCCAGGAGTTAGCTGTTAGTTGTTGAATATGCTTTACTTAGCTTGTTGAAATTGGCTGCTTTCTGAGTTAATAAGTTACGTGCTTTTGCGTATCATTAATTTTCGATATTTATTCTTGTTATGTTATATTGTTATTATTCCAAGGAAATTATTAGGTAAGCTAGTGATAAATATCTCTTGGTAATTCATGGAAATAACTATCATGGATGATAATGATGATGAGCATGGTATGCATTCTACTTTAATTTTTAGCATATGATAATTAAGCTGATAATATCGTCGTTGATCAAGCGTTTAAATGTAACTTTATATCTCAATTAGAT
The DNA here is from genome assembly GCA_001412135.1 of Silene latifolia subsp. alba. Taxonomy (NCBI): domain Eukaryota; kingdom Viridiplantae; phylum Streptophyta; class Magnoliopsida; order Caryophyllales; family Caryophyllaceae; genus Silene; species Silene latifolia. The sequence goes on along the minus strand of LHUT01004911.1, from coordinate 11,006 downwards.
TTACTGCATAAGTTTGACGATAACCATTTGTAAAATTTCTGTAGGTATACCTGGAGATGGGAGTTGTTTATTTCGGGCTGTGGTATATGGTGCCTGTCTTAGACGAGGGAAGTCAGCGCCAAGTGAGAGCCGTCAAAAGGAACTCGCTGATGAACTTCGAGAAAATGTACACCTGAGAAATTCAATCAATAATCATTGCGGATTCACCTTATAACTTACCTTGCTTTCTAGCTTCTGCCTGCCTTTTGACAGCTAAATATTCTGTTTTTCAGGTTGTTAACGAACTGATCAAGAGACGTAAAGATACTGAATGGTAATCTCATTGAATTAGCAGATTACTGCTAACTGTCTCTAGGAATTATATCTTGTTCTGGTAACTATGCCGATGGTTGATCATCAATTCCGTCTAATGCAATTTCAGGTATCTGGAGGATGAATTTGACAGATATGTTTGTCAGATGAGACAGTCTCATGTTTGGGGAGGCGAACCTGAGCTTCTAATGGCCTCACATGTTCTACAGTAAGTATCCAGCCTCAATGACTCATTTTTACGTTCACATTTTCCGTCTTTGATTGGCAAGACCTACAGTCGTACAGAATGCTTAATTATGTCGTAAAAATCTGTCTTAGAATGCTGTTTCATCTTTTTAGCAGCAAATTGTCAATTTCAGAATGCTGTTTCGACTGATTAGCAGCAAATTGTCGATTTCAGGATGCCTATCACTGTCTATATGCCGGATAAGACGTCCAATAAACTTAAAGTGATAACAGAGTATGGTCACGAGTATGGTACACAAAACCCAATTCTTGTTCGTTATGATGGCTGCGGACATTACGATGCACTGAAGAATAAACCTTGAACTAATTGGTATGATCCTGAAATCCTGCTCAGCTGTGGCTTTGAATTGAACTAATTGGTGATCAAAGTTTCCGTCTTTCTTAAACACTCCCCTAAATTTTGTGACAATTTCAGGTGTCATCGAGACGACTGAAATGAAAATGTCAAATGCAATGTTAATGAGGAAGAAAATTTTCCTTGTATACTCTTGCACTTTATCAGGAGAGACACAAGCTGGCCTTTCGCTTGTTCATATGACATATGATACGATATCTTCAAAATATGTTTATGTTAACAATGAAATAAATATATTCGCCTGTTTAATAGATGTAAATTACTTGATATTCATATCATCCATTGATATTTGTTTCATTGTTATTGAGATGAAGCCATGAAGGCCAAACAAGCATGTGAGCTTGGTCGTTAAATGCTAGTAAGAGATCGTGCACTAGACACAAGCCAGGGAGTCTCGTAGGCCAGGGTGTACTGAGAATATCTCGGCTGAAACGACCAACGTTCACTTTAAGAAGCTAAACTTAATTTTTTGAGAGTCTCGTAGGTCAGGGCGCACGCTAATAAGCCTTTGAACCCAAATCCATTACCCACAATGGAAGATTGGGAAATAAACATGTTAGTAACGAAGCCTTCTTTAAAAACGTCTAAGGCGTAAAAATTAACACATTTTTAGCTCTCTAATGTTCAGTTGACTAGTCCAGAATCCCAAAAGAAGTTCAAATTGTTTAGGAATTTGTCGTTGACGAATGGGTCTGATCGATCTAGTTGGGTATTTTGTAATGTATCCAACGTTGAAATGGTCGAGTTTGACATCACTCTCGGTTCTGAAACAATCAATAATAAGACTGTTTATTTGCTAGAACAAGCAAGTTTGATGCAGCAATGAGGTAAAGCGAAAAAAATCCGTATAATAAGAAGCTGGCAGCTCTGCATATATTGAGATTCCAATAATTGATGTGAACCCTGCATCGATCAAGCCTCCGACAATACTTCTGCTGAATGTTGATGATCCTCATTGGTAAGTAATTTGATGTTCCATTGCGTTAATTTTTTTTGGATATTCTACGGTGTACCCCTGAGTTTTTTTTGGGATATTCCGATCATTTGTTCACCTTAGTGATCCAAGTCATCCGGTCAATTGTGGACCTTGGAATAAACGGTAAGGGGAACGAGGTCTAGACTAGTAATTCCGTGTATGATTATAATATTAGACTCAATCATTGTGTCAAGGGGGATTAGATGATAATTTTACACTGACAAATGAAAAACCAGCAGGGACGACTAGGACCTCTCCCGACATAACCAAGGTCCTCCACTGCATGTAGTATATATAGATCGATCTCATCTAGATCACTAGATCTTCGACCAAAATTTAGACAGCAAAATTAAATGTCATAGATTCAAAATCGTTTGTCGATTGTCATCCATAGTAGAATGATGTATGTTGTATGCAATGATTCAGCAAATCAACATGACGACGAAAATACAACCAGCTGTGAGCTGCAGCCATCCAACCCTCTCACTAATTGAGTGTGACGATAGCTTTGGATTCACATGCGACGGATGCCAAGAGGCGGGGTATGGAAGCCGCTATCAGTGCAAAGACGGGTGTGACTACACGGTGCACGAAGAATGTGCAATGGCTTCCGAGATAGCCCACCATCATTTTTTTGAACAACGACCCTTCACACTCCAACTCAAGCTGTTCCCTAACTCGAGCTCCTTATGTACAGCTTGTGGGATAGCCGTGACAGGGTGCAGGTACTATCACCCCCTCGAAAACGGTACTTACATCTTCTTACACCCTTGTTGTATGAAAATACCTCATTATATCGAAACAGATGATGGTGATAAACTTTTCTTGAAGCAACAACTATTGTCTCTCGAGTGTGGATTCTGCCAACGATCAACACTCGAGGGGCCCATCAAGGGATGGGCCTACATATCCGCTGATCAAAAAGTTGTTGTGCACGTAAGGTGCGTGAAAGTCAAGAAGCTTGAGGACTACTTGAGCATGTATGGACAAACGGCGGAGGAACAGGAGGAGGAAAAACAGAACGAATATGATAATAGTAACAATACTAAGGCGGTAGCACCACCGCCGGATCCAGTGCAACAGGTAGTGTACCATCAGCATCATCATCATCACTATTATGTTGGCCAGCCGAGCTACCAACAACAACAGCAGCAATATTATGAACAACATAATTATAATCATACAAGCCGGAAAGGTCAAAATTCCTTGAAACTTGCTCAACTTCTCGGAGCAGTGGCGGATCCAGTTAGGGTGATGCTTGATTTGCTTGATGATTAAACTCATTTGCCTTATATATTCCAACCACAATGCCTCTAAATTTTTACTTCCTCCCACCTAATTAAAAATATCGCCTTTTCTAATTAAAGAAATATTTTCAAGAATAATCACTAAATAAATATGATAAAAATGAATTGATATTTACATTTCTCATGATATATTATTTCGAATCTTCTCTGTGTGTATGTGTTCTTATACTGTGTAGTGTGTACCTTGAGGACTTCCGTATTTGACTTTGCATGGTCTTTGAAACGACCCTTGCTTACACTTCTTTTAATGGTTATTTTAAATATTTTTATCACAAATATATGTTTGTTTATATCGGATTAATTCGGATATCAAGTACTCCATTCTAGATATTAACTCCTTTGTTAATAATCGCATACTTGTATCCAATTTTTTCTTTTGTTATTGAGATGGAGGCCAACGAACGGTCACTATCAGCTTTGTTATGTCAAAATGTTATGCACATTCTTTCCTTATCGAAAGCAAGCATGTGAGCCCATCTAGGCCGAACAATTATTATGCACTACAAGAAAATCTGAAACAGGCGACCGAAATTTGGCGACTGAAATAAGTAGTCGCCAAATTGGCGACTGATTTTTAAATTGGCGACTGAAATTAGTCGCCAATATGGCGACTGACTTTTTCAAAAAAGGAATCAAACTTGGCGACTGAAACTTTCAATTTGGCGACTGAATTAGATATAGTCGCCAATTTGGCGACTGAAACTCAGTCGCCAAATTGACAATCAGTCGCTAAAAGTTTTAGTACAAACCAGGCTGTCATTTTAAAAAGGGAATCTTTTTTGGCGACTGACTTATGGAATTTGGCGACTGAAATTAGGGTAGTCGCCAAATTTGGCGACTGATTTTCAGTCGCCAAATTCAAAAAGTCAGTCGCCAAATTTTTAATTACTTTCAGCCCCCTCTCTCCTACTTTACTCTTTGCGAAACAAAAAAAAAAAAAAAAAAACTCCCCCCCCCCCCCCGTCACCCCCCGAGCACTTTTCCCATCATTTCTTTCTATTTTTTTTTTTTTTTTTTTTTTTTTTTTTTTTTTTTTTTTTTTTTTTTTTTTTTTTTTTTTTTTTTTTTTTTTTTTTTTTTTTTTTTTATTTTTTTTTTATTTTTTTTTTTTGTTTTTTTTTTTGGTTGGTATTGGCTGGTGTGGTTGGNCTTTGTGTAACTTGAGAAATATATTCAAGTGTAATTGAATCTTTCAAATTGCAAAGATTGCCGGGTGCCCTCTTTAGAAGAGCACTAACATCATCTTTTATCATTGCACATGTCAAAGCAAACATTGTTATCAAGATTTACCCAAAGAATCACGGCTGCAAGGTTGTATCCACTCATTTTTATTATTATTATTTTTTTCTTTTTAAATGTAAAATACGGCTAAATTGAAATCGAACGTGAATCCCGCCGGTGGGCGTTGTATATCATATGCCCACCGGCAGGCAGCGAAATATCGTAGGCTCTGATACCATGTCAAAATTATAGAGGGGAGACGATAATAAGGGAGAATGTATTATTGATCGTTATGGTTTTACATCGATATGGTGAGGTATTTATAATACCTCCCAACTTAATAGCAAACCCTAACCCTAATGGTAGTTGGGCCTAGTATAGGCCCAATCTCCTAATAAGCTGGTTACATACATATTCTTCATATATATTGAGATTCAATTTGATGTATACATCAAGCCCACAGGCCACAACAATACTACATACCGCTGTTCAGTGCTGATGCTCATGCTGATCGATGATTATCACTGGTAATTAATTTTCATGTTCCATTGACTTTTTTTTTCGTCAGCTTGATTTAACATATATAATAGTCTAGTAGAGAAAGATGAATTTAATTTTTCTCAAACTGAGGATCTCGGAAATATAATATCGAAAAGATGATCATTTTGAAAAAATATTATGGTTTTATGAACAGCTTAGAAAACAAAAATGTTGAAGGGTATAAGTGAGATAATTAATCCATAATAGAATGATGTGCGTTGTATGCAATGATTCAGCAAACGAAGATAACGACGGAAATGCAACAACCCATGACTTGCAGACATCCAACTGTCGTAGCGACCGTGTTTGATGAAAGCCTTTCATACACATGCGACGGATGCATGGAAATAGGGTACGGAAGCATGTATCAGTGCACAAACGGGTGCAACTACGGTTTGCACCAAGAATGTATAACAGCATCCAATGTAGCCCACCATCATTTTTTCGAACGACGACCTTTCACACTTCAACTCAAGCACTTCCCTAAACCGAGCAACTTATGTACGGCTTGTGGTATACCCGTAACAGGGTGGAGGTACTACCACCCCCTCGAAAACGGTAGTTACATCTTCCTACACCCTTGTTGCATGAAGACGCCTCATTGTATCGAAACAGATGATGGTGATAGGCTATTCTTGAAGCAGCAACTCATGTCTCTCGAATGTGGATTCTGCCAACGAACAACACTCGAGGGGCCCGTGAAGGGATGGGCCTACATGTCCGCCGATCAACAACTTGTTGGGCATGTACGGTGCATGAAAGACAAGAAGTATGAGGATTATTACTGGAGGACGATGTATTACCAACCTGCTAATAAAACAGGTCAGAAAGGTCGAATTTACTGGAAACTTGCCAAAGCAGCTCTCCAACTTTTCGTAGACCCATTTAGCGGTATGGCCGGGATTATTGACGTTTGCGATATGTTTGATTAATCTCATTCTTACTCCCTCCCAACTGATTTGAAATATCGCTTTTTCTAACGTGGGCTCTTTCTATAAATATAAAAAACCCATTTAAAGAAATATTTTCAAGAATATTTACTAAATATGGTAAAAATGAGTATTTCAATTTCTCAAGATATTTTCTTGTGAATCTTCTTTGTGTGTTCTTAATGTGTACCTTAACGGCTTCTGTTTCATAAAAACCTTCGTATATTATCGTCTAAGAATTGTGGATTTGGGGTAATCTTCTTTATATATGTTCTTTAATGTGTATACCTTAAGAATAAACTTATTTGCCCTTATACTCCTTTCCATTCAACAAGTTCTTTATGTTTATTCTTTTACATGCTTTATATTTTTCCTCTTTTGTTTGCGGTAATTGTAATTTTTTGTTACCCATTTTTTTCATTTTCTACTACGGAGTATATATTGTGCTGCTTAAATTTTTCTGCACCCAAACGTAAATCGTATGTAAGTGGTTGTGGTAATTTCTAATTTGGTTGTGTAAAACTGGTTATTTCAATGAGTGTTCCTAAATTCGGAATACATATACCATCTTCATCCCGAAATTTTAGTCCGATCCCCGGCCATCAGTAACTTTGCTAGCCAATTAACATTAATAAGTTTGATTATTAGAATAATTAACTCGATGAGAGACCCTATATCGTTTGCATGCACCAAGAACAAATGCTTAATGAGACAATTTTAGTAGGAGATTAAGCTCACTTATGTACAGTACTATTTACTGACAGATTTACTAAATGATCGTCGAAGTAGCTGCCGAAAATTTTGTTAGCAATCCATCGATTAGCAGCCTCAGTATAATGTATACCATCCCAACTAATGTATTTCGATGGATTCTCACAACTTGCATAATCAGCAATTTGGTCAGCAATTGTCATGTTCCAGAACGGTGTGATAAACTTCGAGCAGTTCTCGCAGCAATAGTCGAAAGGATGAAGATAACCTAGCATTACCACATAGCAACTTTTACTTTCAGGCATTATAATATTTTGTAAGGGATTCAAACCTGAGACCTATTGTTATCGTTCAGAATACTTTTATCGATCTTAACCAGTAGACTAAGACATTTTCCATACATTTTGCCTTATTAATACATCGTGTATTGTTAATAAAGCAAAATGATTACTAAAAAGTATGCATCTTTCGTACACATGAAATTATATTCGAGCTTTTAAGTCATTGAGGTAATGTCGTGGTTATTTTAGCTAATAGCTCGAGCTCTTGTTAAGAAGATTACCATTTAATTTCGCGTCCCTTATAAGAGAGTATTTTACCGAGTACATATCCACGTAGATAATTGATGAATTTTGAAGTTCGGAATGAAGCAAAGATACTTTAGCCTTGAGTAGTAGGTTGAATTGTAGAGCCACTTTATTGAGCGATTTTGAACAACCAATTTCGTCTTTATTAACATCGGAAGGATACATTTTCATAGGCATTGCCAAGCAACCTAATGGTCCTGTGTTGTGTATCAAGAAATTTCTTGCACATAGTTGGTGAAGTTGCTGACAAAATAACGACAGTCGACAGTTAAGAAATAAAATACAAGGAAATAACGTAGACTTGGCAAATGGGTCAATCAGGTTGAGTCAGATCAGTTTGAGTCTGGTCATTTTCAGGTTTGTGAGAATTCATATTAGATCAGATCGGTCAGGTCATTTCGGATTCTTCGTGGTCATGTTGGTCAGCTTTAATTCAAAAGGTTAGTCTCCCGTAAGACTTACGTATTCATTGTATAGCTAAAACTGGTAATAATTATGAAAAGAAGAACCAGTTGTTGAACATTTCATCAAATTTAAGTAAATAGAAAGTTACCTCTATAGAAAGAACAAAACTATCAACTATGCTAGGTAGAGATTTTTTATAAGCTTGATCTCCTGATAGAGCGTATAAGAAATTAATGTCATTTTGCCCTATGTCAAATGTATAAAGTGCCTTTGAGAAGTCTTCGGGTTTCGGGAGGCGATTTTCAAGTATCGTTGAGGTTTTATCTGAAAATCAACCATAAAAAAATGATGCTCATTTCAAAATAAGATACTCGTATCACCCGTCCAAGTCGATATGATATGATCTTTAACAAGAATTAGAGCTGGCCAACAGCACGGCCCAATCCGCCACCCTACACGGCCCGCCCGGCCTGCCTCCTGACCAGCCCGGCTCACCCTTTCCTTGTCCTGGCCTGAGTTCCATTTTCCCAGCCCGTCCCGTCCTGGCCCGTCTATTTTGAGGGAAAAAAAAGTAATTTTAGATTAGGCCCGTCTGCAGCCCGCCTTCGGCCAGGCACGGGTCAATCATTTCCCAGCCCAGCCCGTCCAAGCCCGACCCTCCATCCTGGCCTGGCCCGGGTCTAATCAGAAGAGCCCAGTCCGCCCCCTGGTCAACCCGGCCTGAGTACAGGTCCAACAAGAATAATAAAAATAGAGTAGAGGGAGTTCGCAATTTAGACCAACTAACCTCGCTTATATAGCTCTGTAACTCGTTGCTGGAATTGTAGAAACTGTAAGAGCTGTATATTAAGTGAAAGAGGATTAACTCCATAGCCATACAGCTCGTCGTTGACCGGCATGATTGTCGTCCCACCGCTTGCAAAATTTGAGCCATGTTTGAAATCCGCCTCCATTGCATCTAGATATGAACTTAAATATGGCAAACTTAACTTCTCGGCTGCATACATTCACATGAAAGTTCATAAGTGTAAAGAAGGTGTAATTTGTATATAAAACTGAATGAATTTACAAAGCTATAGTACTAGGTATTTATAGAATTAGAGCTAGTCTAATTAAGGATAGAAAAGGGAGCCTATACATTATATTGTCTATAATTACAATATTGAGTGTATCATAGATTGATTATGTTTGCTTGATTTGTGGGGTTGATTGATTGTGCAATCTGCTCTTTATTTGTAGAGGTATTATGGCTAATACTCCCCCTCAAGATGGACTTAGGGGGTCGAAGGCCAATCTTGTCGTGCAGGTCAAGGAACCGATGCTTGTGTAAAGGCTTGGTGAGTGCGTCAGCGAGTTGATCCTTTCCTGCAATGTGTTGAATGCGCATGTGCCCCAATTGCAGCTGTTCACGAACGAAGTGGAATGATAGGGCCATGTGCTTCATTCTTGAGTGAAAGACCGGATTTTTAGCATATAAAGTGGCCGACGTGTTGTCACAATAAACAGCGGGCGGCTTTGTTATGGTGATGCCAAGCTCAAGAAGTAAATTTCGAAGCCATAGTGTTTCAGTAGTAACAGCAACGACAGCGCGAAATTCGGATTGAGTTGTAGATAGGGCTAGTCCTCGTTGTTTTTTGGAGGACCTTGAGATAGGATTACGACCAAGGTAAATGACATAGCCAGAAGTGGATAGAAACGAGTCCTTATCACCAGCAAAGTCTGCATCACAAAATGCGTGAAGACAAAGAGGTGAGGTACGGTATAATTGGATTCCGTGCGTGGAGGTGCCTTGAAGATATCGTAGTAAACGTTTGAGAGTTGTCCAATGGGTGATAGTAGGATGGTGCAAGAATTGGGCTAGACGATTGACCGTGAAGGCAATGTCCGGCCTTGTGAGGGAAAGATACTGAAGACTACCAACTATTGCTCGATAGTCAGAGTGTTCGTGAATAGGTTTGTGATCTTCACGAACAAGGTGATGGTCAGTGGCAATAGGCGTGGCATTTGGTTTTGCTTCTGACATTTTGTATTTGTGTAATAGGTCATGTATGTATTTAGATTGGTTGAGGTGGAGACCAAGGTTGTTTGGTGTCACTTCTATTCCGAGAAAGTAGGAGAGTGGTCCCAGGTCTTTTAGAGAGAATTGTTTAGCAAGTTGTGCTATAAATTGTTGAAGTTGTTGAGGATTCGGTCCCGTGATTATTATGTCATCAACGTAGACAAGCATGTAAAGACACGTTGTTTTGGTTTTTAAAAGAAATAAAGAGGAATCTGAAATGGATTGTTTAAAACCAAAGGTGACAAGGTAAGTTTTGAGTTCGCACATGGTTCGAGCTCCTCGAACTTTTAAGCCATATATGGCCTTGTTTAATTTACAGACGGAGTTAGGTTGGGTCATGTCTACAAAGCCATGAGGTTGAGCCATGTAAACATCATCGGTTAGTGTACCTTGAAGGAAGGCGTTGTTAATGTCGAGCTGTCTTAAGGGCCAGGCTTGAGTGACAGCTAGCGAGAGTATAAGTCGAACAATGGTTGGTTTTACCACTGGACTGAAGGTTTCATTGAAGTCGATTCCCGGTCTTTGATGAAAGCCTTTAGCAACTAGGCGTGCCTTGTATTGCTTTAGTGATCCATCGGGGTTATATTTGACGCGGTAGACCCATTTACAACCAACAATGTTGTGGGACGATTGACGAGGTACGAGCGTCCAAGTTTTGTTGTTTGTTAGTGCTTGAAATTCGGTTTCCATGGCTTGACGCCATTGGGGAAGAATGAGCGCTTGCTTGACGGTTTTGGGCAGTGAAGTGGAAGTGGGATTGATGTGAGCGAGGTTGGCATATTTAGGATTGGGTTTGCGGATGTTATTGGTTAAACGGGTAGTGATATTGCGAGTGGGTTCGCGGTTAGGTTGGGTCGATGGTGTAGTGTTTGTAGTTGAGGGGTTGGGTGGTAATTGGGTAGAGGGATTTGTAGTGGGCTGTTGCGTGGTGGTGGAGGGAGTGATAGGTGGCTGTGGCGTGGTCGTGGAGGGGTTGATAGAAGGCTGTTGCGTGGTGGTGGATGTAGGTGTCGAAGTGTGGGGTCGACGGGTGTAAGTAGAGTGAATAGGATGTCGGGATTGTTGTGCTTGCGGTAGTGGCAGTGGAGTGGGCGAAGTAGAAGATGTAGGTAGTATAGGAATTACAAGGGAACACCATTCATCGGGATCAATGTGTGTCGGTGGTAATGGCTCCTTTTTGAGTAGTCGGTGGTATGCAAATTCATCCTCGATAAATTTGACATGTCGAGACGTATAAATTCTATTGGTTTTTGGGTCAAGACAATGAAATGCACTTTGGGTGGATGAATAGCCAACGAAAATGCAAGGTGTAGAGCGATATTCAAGTTTATGTTTTGTGTATGGTTTTAGCCATGGAT
>LHUT01004909.1:0-13486 GCA_001412135.1 Silene latifolia subsp. alba | reverse complement strand
GGAGGATGAAAGTGGATCAAGATAAATAAGGTGTGATTAAGAGTAAATATGGGTCGCGACCTAATTAGGGTGACCCTTGCTTGAGAGTGGTCTTATAAAACACAACTTATATTATAAGACCTTTTTTTCTCTTATTCTGGGCTTAGTCTCCCTCGTCCGGTCGTCCCTGCCTTTTCCCACAAACTTTCTTGCAACTTTCCATTCCACCCATCCAAGAAATGAGAAAAGCACAACTTATCAATCAAAACACCCCAATTAATCATTTTCATAACACAATACTCATATAGTCACCACACTACTCTTTTTAGTCTTTTTGTGAACTCCTTTTCGAGAATCTTTTTCGTGTCCAAACTGTCTTCTCTTCCCAAGTCACCCCTAAAACACAAGAAAGAAAAAGAAGTGTCTTCTATTCCCTAATCTCTATGCCCAACAACTACTATTCGTTGGTCAAACTGAAGAAAAAAAAAACAAAAAAAAGAAACAAGTAGAGAGTTTCATTTTTGTGTCTATAAGATTGAAATATCAATCATCAACCTTACTTTTATTTGAAGATAATCTGTAAAATGTTGTTAATTTAAGTGTTTTAACACCAGATCTGTGTCACCCATGTTCAAATTTTTAAGATACAACACATGAGGTTATATATATAAAGTTGTCAACTTGGGCTTCATTAAAATTTACTTTATTTCTGATCTATAAAGTCACTTTTTTTCTTTTTCTAGTGCTTTAATTTACATATACTTTTAATTAGTTTGATCATAATAAATACACAACTGGGTTTGTTTTTGGTTTGATTTGATTTATATGGGAGCTTGCTGGAGTAACCGAATCAAAGCTGAGAGTCCCCTTCATACTGGTACTTCTATTTTTATTTGTTTACTTTTTATTTTATTTTATTTTTTGCAAGGCATATTTTAATAAAAGGTAAACAAATACGCCTAATTGGGACGGAAGGAGGAGTATTGAATATGGTTTCATGGATTATTATCATGCTGTTGGTTTTGATCTTTTTCATGCAAATGATTAGTTTTCATGTACAGATGAATATTTGGTGTGTTTAGATGGTAATTATGTGTTTTTGTTTTTCTTTTTTGTCTTTTTTTTTTTTTTGTTCAAATGAGCTAACTATGTGGCGGGTAAGAATCGAACCTCCAACGTCATGCTTGGGATAAAAGTGTTCTGACCACTTGAGCTAACTTTTGTTTTCATGGTGTTTTGGTTTGTGATTTGCTTATTTGGGTAATTCATGCTAAACTCTATAAACCAGTTATACGCTTATACATATATACATTTGTTGATGTTAAGATTTTTTTTTCCGATTTTGTTCATTACATTTACAGTTACCTAATACCGCTTTGGTACCTTAATGTTTCACAAACTCGGGTATAGTGAACGGATATTCGACCAATTTCTTGCTTATGACGTAAGGTTTTTCAGTATGATGAAATGCAAAAATCAACATGAATCAAGTATTTAAGCTCAACTTTGACATAATTTTGATTGGGGATGTAGCAAATTACCCCATAACTTATGAACTATATGCAAATCAAACCCTTAAGTTTCACTTGTAGCAAATTAGCTCCATAACTTTCCAAAAATATGCAATTAAGCATAAATCAAATTTTTTACCATTTTTTTAAACTAAAACCTATTGTTTTCTATTATAAAAACTATTACAAATATATTTCTTAAATATTTAGATATAATACTTACATATTAAACGAAAAATAGGAACCAATTTTAGTATACCCAAAAAATTAGTCATGTAACTTTTCATAGTAATATCATTAACAATTCTCATGTTAAGGAACATTTTTCGCCAAAATAAAAAAAAAAATATTTGAACATGTTTTTTAATAAACAAGAATTTTAGGATTAAAATCTAATCAATAATTTTGATTTTCAATAATAGTAAAATATTTAATTAGTAAATTTTATTCTTAAAAATAAGATATGTGGTTAATTGCACATTAAGAGAAACTTATGTGGTTGATTTGCTACATTTATAAGTTAAGGGGTTTGATTGCACATAGTATCAAACTTATGGGGGTGATTTGCTATATTTCCCTAATTTTTGAGAAAGAGTTACTTTAATATGCATACAAATAATTTTGATTTCGTCACGTTTTAATTATGTTACACCTCACCAAAGTAATAACTCAAACCTTAGGACACCAAGTGAAAAATTAGCTCAAATTTTTTGTCATCAATAATGAAAATAATCTTTCCTTGATCGCTTGGTTTTAAAAATAGTAGTAGTAGTACATAGAAACATTCATCGGAATTCACAAGTGTTGTATACGTGTATCTATTCGTCTAAGTAGATCAATCTGGCTTTTTGTAGGACTTAGTTCCAAAACTGGCAGTAAAGATGGAAACGGTGTCAACGGGTCAGATAGCAAGCCCTTATCTTCCTCAGCACCTCCAACTCCTCGAAGTGAGGGTGAGATTTTGCAGTCTTCCAATTTGAAGAATTTCAGCTTCAACGAGCTAAAAACAGCTACCCGAAACTTCCGCCCTGATAGTGTATTGGGAGAAGGGGGTTTTGGGGCAGTTTTCAAGGGATGGATTGATGAGCATTCTCTTATGCCGACTCGTCCTGGAACCGGAATGGTTATCGCAGTTAAGAGACTCAATCAAGAAGGCCCTCAGGGCCATCGAGAATGGTTGGTAGGTGTCCATGATATCCCTGATCTCTAGTTATTAACCAAACTTGTCATATTCATATACGTGCCTTTTTTATTGTCTCATCTATTTGTTATGATTTTTTGCATCGTTTTTTATGCAAGCACATACAAATGACTTGAGGGCATTTACAAATGTGGGTAAAATGGTCTTTCTAAATACTAACATGGAAACTAGCCTAGAGAGGGAACATTAACAAATGGCTAAGATGGATCAAATAAACTAAATGGGTGAGACATAGGGAGTATATGTTAACTTTATTTTTTCCTGTCTCTTTTGTCCCTCTATTCGATTATTGTAACTCGACTAATGCTTGGATGGAGTTGTTTGAGTTCATGCCAGAGGAGTAAACTGTTTAATTTGGGTCATTGTGTTTTGTTTGATAGACAGAAATTAACTATCTTGGCCAATTACGGCACCCAAATCTTGTGAAATTGATCGGTTACTGCTTGGAAGATGAGCATCGGCTTTTGGTTTATGAGTTCATGCCTCGTGGCAGCATGGAGAACCATCTCTTCAGGAGTGAGTTTTAATTAGTGTAATTCATTGTGTTCACTTTATGAGTTTGTGTGTGCTGTGTTTGACTTGGCGGTCCTATCAAATCCTTGGGACAAACAGGATCTGCTCATTTTCAGCCTCTTTCGTGGACTCTCCGGATGAAAATAGCTCTTGGTGCTGCAAAGGGACTTGCTTTTCTTCACAGTGATGAAGCTAGAGTTATCTATAGAGACCTAAAGACTTCTAATATCTTACTTGACGTGGTATGTGAGCAGTTATACTAATATGCTTGGGTACCTAATGTTTTATACGAAGATCTTTAAATTTAATTTTGGCGCTTTGTATTATAATTGCAGCACTACAATGCAAAGTTATCTGATTTTGGACTGGCCAGGGATGGACCGTCTGGTGATAAAAGCCATGTCTCGACAAGGGTAATGGGAACTTACGGATATGCAGCTCCAGAATATGTTGCAACTGGTACTTTTGCTACTTAATTTTGTCTGTTCAGCAGAAAGCCTTTTATCGTACTCGTCGTTCTTACCATTCAATATTGTCGAATCCATGGTCATGCACACATAAGTCGTAAGTTCTGATTTGCTAAGCACAAGACTTTTGTACTTAATATTTGGGTCTTGTTTGGAGTGAAAGTTTTTTGAGGGAAAGGGAGGGGAGAGAACATGAGGGATACAAAATCTATTGTTTCTTAGGGTAAGTAGGAAAATGGAGAGGTCGACAGGTCCATTTTCCTCCCTCCAAGGCAAATCAAAATCCCTCCAAAATAGGAAAAAATTTGGAGGGAAATTGTTTCCGAACAAAACCAGTCAATTTCTCCTCTCCTTCCCTTCCCATCCCTCCCTTTCCTTTTGATTTCTAGAGTTTCAATCAGAGCCTTTTTTGTATAATATAGTCTGTAGTTCAGTTTTACTTGAAGCTTGGGATTTCCTCCCTACAGAAACAAATGGGCGTATTATTTCATCTTCTGCTTTCATCTAATATTTTTAACAGCTTAATTTTTGAATTTTTTCTGCAGGTCATCTGACGGCCAAGAGTGATGTCTACAGTTTTGGGGTAGTTCTTTTGGAAATGTTATCCGGCAGACGTGTGTTAGACAAAAATCGGCCAAGTGGCGAGCAGAAGCTTGTGGAATGGGCAAAACCATGCCTCGGAAACAAGCGTAAGATATTTCGGGTTCTGGACCCTCGTATAGAAGGGCAGTACACTGTTGATAACGCGTTAAAAGTGGCCAACATTGCCTTAAAATGCCTCTCAATTGAACCCAGGGTGAGACCAAATATAAATGATGTAGTGAAACAATTGGAAACGCTCCAGGGCTCACATGAGAACACGAGGAACACAAGAAGAGAGATTCCGCGCCCTGGCCCACTTAACCGTGGATCAATGGGAGCTCAGTCTTGCAAGCAGAGTTTAGTCACACCTTCGCGAAACAATATGGTGTATCAGAGGCCAAGCCCTCTTTTGGTCAAGTCATAGAGATTGCCTATAGTATAAAGGGTTGATGCCCGTCGTCTTCAGTCAGCTTTGATGGCCAACTTGCTACGGGATTAAGTGACTATTTTGTGTGCTATATCAGAAAATTCAGGAGATCAGCAGTGTACAGTTTATATTATATTTTTTTTTTACTGTAGCGACATTTGTAATTTTGCTGCTGTATTTGTAAATATGTGTGTAATGTCACCTAACACTCCCCTCTCCCCTCTTAGGAGTTGTACCGTCTGACCGTCTCTGTGAGACTATCAATGTTGGAAGAGCTGTGTAATTTTGCAGCACAAATTCTCATTATAGACGGGTGATATTCATCTATAGTTGTAGACGGGTCAAATATTCACCGACAAGCAAAAAGCTACATGGTGGGTCCCAAAAATGTCACCACTTTAAGTATATTTAGCCCGTCTTTCACGTTAAGTTTTTTATGTAGTAATAGAATAGTACAATGTATAATAATAATATGTTTATTTTCGCAGTACGTTTTTTATACATCTCAGAACATTTTACACAAAAATTTCCATTTACTAATGGCTTGCTAATATAACCCACCAAGTACATTAGCAGGTGGTGATCGAGAGTGATTGTATACAAGTCATTGAGGTGTTGAAGAAGGAGAGGAGCATGTTTGCACTAGTTATTGATGACATTTTACATTTATGTTCTTTTCTTTATGTTGTTTGGGCGCACATGTGTCGGTTAATAATTGTGTTACCCACACTTTAGCTCATTTATGTCCTAGAGTAGTTGCTAGATCGGTTTGGGCAGAGGTTTTGCCGCCTTTTGCGAACAATGTTGTTTTTTTTTTGGTGAAATGTGAGTATGATATATATTACGAAACAAAAAACCAATGAGTACAAACATTTTAGTACGCCCTGCAGGCACATTGACTAAACCATATTAACCACAAAAAATACAGATAAAACTTTATCAATCGGCAACTAATACCCCATCTATGGAGCCAACACTGTTCTGCCCTGCTGACAATCATTTGCTTCCCTTTGCCATCCCTTCCAAGCTTATTTCTAACCTTTCTCTTCACCTCCTCTGCAATGCCTGCAGCTAACACAGTCGGCCTGACAAAGTAAGCATTAACCCGAGTATTATTTCTTTGGGACCAGATATGATAGTAACATGCTGTCCAGATGAGAAGATGAACCTGCTTCTTCAGAGTACTGCATGCAGTATATGTTGCTCCCACTACAGTACTAACTTTGATTTTAAACCCACACCATTCTTCAACCTTCATCAGGACCTGGTGACTATATGAGCAATCAAAGAATAAGTGATCCTGTGTTTCAGGGTCAATGTCACAGATGCAACATCTGTTATCAGGGCAATATCCAAATTCAAATAACTTGGCTTTAATATTCAACCCTGGTTAAATATAATCCAAGCTATCATGGAGTGTTTAGGGTAGTTCCATCTGTTCCAAACAATCTGAGCCCAATCCTTTTCAGGTTGGGAAGCCGTCAACCAGGCATACCCTTCACTGATAGAGTATCCTTTATTGGTCATCCATTTATTGTTCCTGTAACCATTCTTCATTATTTCTTTGACCTTGCATATGCTTTTCCATGCCCATGAGGCATCAGGAGGTGATGTATAGCTATGCCAATCTTGTTGTTTGATATAAATCTGAGTAATCCATCTGATCCATAACATATCTGCTTTGTTATAGATCCAGTCTAGCCACAGTAGCTATATTCCATACCTCAGCCTTCTTTATGCCCAATCCCCCTTCTTTCTTTGGCAGGGTGACTTTCTCCCAAGCAACCAATGGTACTCTATGATAATCTGAGCTTCCATCCCAGAGGTAGTTCCTGCAGATTGCCTCTATTCTCCTAATGACCCCCTTGGGAATTATAAACATACCTGTCCAGTAGGAGAATAAAGTATTCAATATAGAGTTGATAAGTTTGTTTGATTTATCTATGCTAGAGTAATGCCTTCGGGCTTTCCCTTTCAAAAAAAAAAAAAAAATATAACCCACCAAGTCAATTCTCCTTATTCTCAACAATTTAACATTTTCCAAGCAATTAAACTTCTTAAATCTAATAAATTTCTTAAATAATTTCTGCAATCTCAATTATGTTCTTCAACTATAACCCTAATTTCAACAATTAAACATCTTGAATCGACAATCAAACAATAAAAGAGTGGTAGTACTACGTTTTCGGTTTTTCTACTGGACGAATTATCAATTGTAACTGTAAACACCAAAATAAATCAAGTATAAATGAATTCAAAAGAAACACATTTGAAATAAAAAGGCAGATGATCTGAACTTTGAAAACAAAAACAAGTACTAATAGAAAAAAAAAGTCCTAGGAGGCTTCACGCATGCGCAAGACATACTATTTGCAATTTGTCGTCGAGTTGAATAGATTGTTTTCAGCAATCCATTTTGAAAAAGGCAATGGTTTGGGTCAATGGTAGGTGGAAGGAGATGGGCGTGCGGAGGTAGTGGCTGGAGTTGGAAGGAGAGGTGGTTTATTTTCCTTCTTTTTTTACAACGTAGTACAATGAGGTACACAAATGAGAAGGGTAAAACAGTCAAAAGAGTATTATATGAGTAATACGTGTACTGCAAAAATCACCACCCTTAATTAATTAGTTACTAGTTTGCACCCTTGCGTTATAACGGGGTAATTAACTTAGTTATAATGTTACATTCTATGTCTAATTATTTGTTTACATATAATTAAAATATCTTTATCAAATAAAAATAAAAGATAAGTATTGAATTGCCATATGTTTGCATTGTTGGTGTTTAAGTTGTTGGAAGGAAAATCGAGTTGTTATAATGTCCGTCTATAGAAGGGTCGTCTTAAAACCGTCATAACACGAGATATAGGCATGATATTGACGTGATTCCAATTGGTGGTGATAGCTTGTTCTCTTACGAGTCTAACGATATATCACACGCCCAAAATGACCAAGAAATGAGGGAGATATGACTATTTTACGAAAACTGGATAATGCTGATAACTGCGTAGGGCACTCGACCGAGTGAGTCTTTGTACTCGATCGAGTGACCCTAACGCGGTCGAGTGGACCACTACACTCGACCGAGTGACCGCTACTCGATCGAGTGAACCTTTTCACTCAACCGAGCAACCCGAGTACCTACTAAGTGAGTTTCTGATCTTCCCTACTCGGTCGAGTAGATTGAGCACTCGACCAAGTGACCTTGGGCATGGCCTTATACTTGTCTTTTGGCCTATTTGGGTGTTATATTGATTTCAAAAGCATTGTTTTGCTTCAATGCGTTGGCGTTGTTTTACTGGTATATTAGTCTTATTGCATGAGATAAACGGATTCTATCATGTGGTGAGTATCACCTTATAATTAGTGTGGTTTTGTGAGGAAAATATGTGGTCATACATGATTGGGATGGGTTGGTGCAAAGGGGAAGTGAAGTAAATGATCTTATTGAGTCACAGAGCAAGTTTTCTGATGTACGGTGAGTGCTCTTGTTGTGAGCTTGAGTAATGTAATGATGTTTATATATACATGGCGGAATGTGGGTTTGTACGTATGTTCTATGTTGGGAATTTGTATTATTAAGAGGCGGACCTAGTTTGAGTAAGTTCTTTGGGAATGTAACGGTAAGGTGAATTTTGGTTTTCCGGGGATATTAAAGATGGATATAAATGTTTGTCGTTGATTGTTGTACTTATGAGTAGTCAATGAGATTTGGGTGGTAAGTTCAGAGAGATCATTTTAATATTTGGGAATTAGGGTTGACAAATTGAGCCGATTTGAATTATTGAGGTAGTAAGAAAATAATTAAGACAATTTTTGGCAGGTGTTGTGCGAATATAAGGACCTATGTGAATGGAGTAATGTAAGAAAAGGGGTTAGCAAGAAAAGAGTTTGAGGAAGGGTTAGAATGAAATGAAGTGAAAAGATCATTTAAGAATTTATGAGATGATTTGTAATTTTTTTTTGGGGATTTTCATATATGAGAGGTTTTAGTAGTAGGCTTTGTGGAGAATCATGTGAGGGGTTTCATGACTTTCGGTGGTGTTTTGGTAGCGACATGAGGTACTGTTATCAGAGTTGCGGCATGTAATTGTTACTTGAATGACTTAGGTGGCAGAATAATTAAAGGCAGAATTGGAATAGATATGGAGATAATTTTTACGATTTTGTGATTTATCTAATGTAGTTCGTTATTTGGGATAGTAACTGAAGATAGGAAAACGGAGATCGTTATATTTAAAGGTGATTGTATGGCGTATTGATATGAATGGTGGTTGTATCTCGGTGTTGCCAAGTGGCTCGGTGTAATGTCATTAAAGGGAAGTGTCAACCGTCCTAAAGAGGTTAATTATGTGGAAGCTGGGGTTGGTTTTCATTGTGAGGGAGTATAAGAAGCTGGAGCAGAAGCCGTTTGATAGTGATTTGCGTATTGGTTATGTTGTCACATAAGAATGTTGGTGGTAATTCCGTGAATTAGGGAATATGATATGATATGCAATGAATATGAGTTTAATCTTGTTGTTAGAAATATAGTAACTGGCTATTTATGTTATCTAGAATGATCAACTAACTAGAGTGTTTATTTATGATGTTTGTAAATGATTGTGTGAAATTTCGACCCTTTGAATAGAAGTATGGGACGCTATTCATAAGGTTGTCATCTAATTGTTGGGTGTTATATTGATGTGACTCATATTTACTAGCGTATATCCGATCCAGATTTGAAAACCGGATCGAATATCCAGTTTTAAAATTATGAGTTTTGGGGATCCAGATCCGGTCCGAATAATTCGAATATCCGGAAATCCGGAATCCGAAAATTTGGATATCCAGATTTCGGAAACCGGATCTGATCCGGTTTTATAATGCATAATATGAGTCCGCCTCAATTTAGTTTTGTCTGTCTCGAAAAGATAATTCAGTCCATTCCTACCATAATTTAAAATCTTAAAACCCCAAAATTTACATGATAGCACTAATTTACAATAGGTGAAAGTTAGATTTAAAAAAAATACATCATATTAGCAAATGAAATCATTTCGACTAAAAATCAACTAATTTTTTTGGGGAAAGTAATTATAAAATCGTTTGAAAATAAATCAAATAAAGATTATAAAATAAGAGAAATATATTACCTCATGAAGAGATGAATAATAATGACTGATGAGCTAAAGAATGGCGAGATGAGAATGAGAAAGACGATGGAGATTAATGGATTAGAGAGGCAAGATGAGAATTATGGTTTAGGTTTGTTAGTTTGTGTAATTGTGTATACTGCCTTGCATAACGTTTATTGTTATTTTATTATTTTATAATGTGTGTCGTTGTTTATTTTTAAGTTTTTCCTCTTATTTTAAGTTTTTTTTTAAATTCGGATCGGATTCGGATATCCGGATTTCAAAATTTCTCAATCCACATCTGATCCAGTTTAATCGGAAAAAACCGGATCGTATATCCACATATTCAGATTTTTTAATTCGGATCGGATTCGGATAAAAAATTCGTATCGGATTTTTTTGCTCAGCCCTAAATTTACGCACATTTAGTCCCATAACTAGCCTCGTTTCATATGCTTTCATATGATTATTAGCGTCGTTTCTTGTCTTTAGCTTCCTATTATGCAATTCTATGAGGTTTGGTGCTTTTGATAGGAATGGAGCACTAGCCTTGCTTAATTGGAGCATTTCGGAGCTAAATTGATTGTATCTAATGAACGAGCATCAAAGAGGAGAGCGAGAATAAAGGCCTTTGTCAATAAAGAAAGTTTCCGGGCAATAAAGGGCCAATCCCCACGAGTTCTTGGGCAGGGAAGAAGAAAACAGTCACCAAGACTGTTCAGCTTGCGCGATTCTTGCATAACTCGCTAGAGACAGAAACCAGGACTGTTCAGCTCGCGCGAGTCCACCACAGCTTGCTCGAGACAGTCACCAGGGCTGTTCAGTACGCACGAGTTGCTCAGAGGACGTGCGAGGGGATGATTTCGACACTTATGGATATTTCCTAATTTACCCTTACTAAACCTACTTCTTGTACTTACTATATAACTCCATTTGTAATAAATCTAAGATTAAGCTTCCTTAGATTAGATTAGAAGTAGATTAGAGTAGATTAGTCTTTAATATTTCATAATTGCACATTAATCTTTCCTTAATTATTGTTCAAATAATCTTAGATCTAGCTGGGAAATTGAAGAATTCTTGGGTTTGTATTAGAGAATTTACAACTCTTCATCATTAATCAAGGCTTTCTTCTATTATTCTTCTATTTCCTTTGTTTATCCTAAGTTGGTGCAATTCCTTTACTCTTTACTCAATCTTTTACTTAATCTCTACTTAATTGTTTTATTCTTTCATCATGTTTGTACTTGTTAAGATGTTTGACACCATTAATAACATTATTTCCATGACGATGTGTGAGGGTGTTTATTAGCTAGGGTTAGTGGGGGATTAGGGGAGTAAACATGGGTTAGATCTATGCTTAATGAGTTCATATGAATGATTGTATTCTTGATGAAATGCTTGGTTAACAACCTAGCATGATTCTCTTATCTTTTCAACAAGACTTGTAAGACATAAATCAACTAAAGGCTTGTTAGACCATGAATATTGTTGAATAGGGAAAAAGAAGTCGTTGTAGGTATCGTAAGCTATAAATCAACTCGACACCGAAACCTAAGTCTCCCTAGGAATTGTAAGACATAAATCAACTCGATTCCAACATAACTATAATTGTTTGTATGACTCATTTATGCACATGTTATGCTTGATGAAATGCTTGATTGACAACCTAGCATGATTCTCTTATCTTTTCAACAAGACTTATAAGACATAAATCAACTCAAGGCTTGTTAGACCATGCATATTGTTGAATAGGGAGAAATAAGTCGTTGTAGTTGTCGTAAGCTATAAATCAACTCGACATCGAAACCTAAGTCTCCCTAGGAATTGTAAGATATAAATCAACTCGATTCCAACATAACTATAATTGTTTGTATGAATCATTTATGTGATTATACCATGTTTCCCCTGTAATCCTATGACACCCTAGTGTCTTTTACCATTTGCTTACGTCTCTACTTTCATTGCTTGTTTTACCTTTATTGCTATTTATTGCTTTTCATTAGTTTAGATTACTCACCCAATTCAATTGTGACAACTCTAGCATGACTTCTATTTGATTGAATGATTTGAATCCCCCGTCCTTTGGGTTCGACTCTGACTTACTTGCTATACTATGTTGGATATAAATGTGTTTGATAGTGGACAACGACCCACTATATCAAAATGGCGCTGTTATCGGGGACGGTGTTGTGTATTTGAATCGTTCTTTTGTCTAGTTTTAGTTGTGATTTTTCTTGAGGGATGGATCTCGGTTCCTTGAGAATTTTGTTCTTGTATTTGCTTTATTTCCTATGATCCACATGTATACATTTATGCTTTACCAAGATGAGGATGAACCATTTAGCATGTACCTTGATAGATTCAATGATTATATGTCTCATGCTTGGTGAAATGATTTCTTTCTATCTAATTAGGAGGCCCGACACGCTTTATGTGATATGAGGTTAGGGACTAGCATATTAGCTAATTACATCAGTGACTATAGAATTTTTAAAATGAGTTGTGAAGATTTTTGGTCATTCATAGAGTTTATGGCAAGCCAATGTGCGAGATCTTCATGTATAGAGTTTCTTGAAAGGGTCAAAGATGATTTAATAGAAAAAGCTATCACCATGTTTCAAACATACATGTATGATGACAATGAGACTTGTGAAAATAAGATGTACTCCCCCACTTACCACCATATGCCCCCAACTCACTACCGAAGAAAAACATTTTCTCCCCCTTGGGAGGATGGTGTTATAGATGATGATAGTGATGACGATGATGAGTATGTGATAGATTATGAATCAACCTGTGTTGTCTAATCATTCATATATTGACTTGGGTGTGCCTAACCATGATGAGGAGGACCATGTACCTCACTCTTGCCCCATGAAAACCATGGAGGATGTGCTTGAATTGTGTGTAGGTGGCAACAATTTGGAGGAGGAAACCAATGCCAGGAAAGTGAAAAAATATGCGGTCAAAAATATCTTCAATGGAGAAAGTGTGGAAAGCCCCTTATCAACATTTAATCCACTAAGCCCTTGCATTTGGGATGAACCCTTCACCCCCATAGACTCCACTTCAATGGGCAATGAATCTATTTGTCAAGAAAAAGAGGCAATTCACTATCTTCAAGTCACTAAGAGCATCGATCTTGATTCTATGAGGAAATTCTTCAATGGCAAGGTGCATAAAAAAGTAATATACAATGCTAGTCAGCTCATGCTTGGGCAACCTCTCTTATAACCACTCTTTGAGCTCACATTAGCCTATTTGTACCAATTGTCCAAGCATTCGACAAACTTTTGAGGGCTTTGAATGCTCGTGATTACTTTACGTAAGACAAGCTTAATAGGAGAGGAGTTTGGTGGAGTCCTCTCTAAATCACCAATTGTAAATATTCGAATCATTATTAAAATAATGCTCAAAAATAAAGTATTTGTCGTTTTGGGTCGGTTAATATTTGTCAAAATGGTGTCCACGTAGGCTCGGGTTTTCAAATCCTGAAATACGGAACAGACACGCCATTATTAATGGCGTGTTTATAGTAAGTAGGAAAAAAAACTTCTATAAAATGGACTAAAGGTAACACGCCATTGGGAATGGCGGGTTTTGGGGAGGAAACACGCTACTCCCAATGGCGTGTATATATAATATTTTTTTTTAAAGTTCATAAAAGTCTGTCAGTTGGGAAAAAACTG
>LHUT01004908.1:0-11941 GCA_001412135.1 Silene latifolia subsp. alba | reverse complement strand
CGTACGACATCTGAAGCCAAAATGGTGGAAATACAATCATACATGTGTTATGTATGTGTATACACTATAGCTAGACTTAGTTTGGCTTGAAGTTGAAAGAGGCAAGTAAATAGTGGGAAGCATAGTAAAAAGAAAAGAAATAGAGCTATTAATTAGTATTTGACGACTTGAAAGGTAAATGAAATGACGATGCTGATGGTAGGAGGTTGTGATGGAAGGGGGGAGGGGTCACGATGGCCTGGGTGGGTAATGATAGGGGTATGAGCAGGATTGAGGGTTGCGCATGGGGTAGAGTTCGGGGATGGCAGTCATGTTCGAGGGACGAGGGGGGGGGGGGGGGGGTGATTAAGGGGGGGGGGGAACATAGAGGAAGTGGGGGATGTTGGAGGGGGGAAGTTTTGTTTTGAACAGGGGGGGGGGGTTATTTGGTGGGAGTTTTTGGGATGGGGCTGGGGCGGAAGGGGGGGGTCGGGGGGGGGGGGGGTGGGGGGGTGGTATGAGAAATGGGGGGGGTCTTGGGGTTGCGGGCCCGTCGCCGACCAGTGTTTGTATCAAATATTCAGACATTGTGAGGGGGTGAAGGNTTGCTAATTTGAGTGCCACGTGTCATAGCTAGGAAGAAGGCTGAATACTTAATTTAATGTTAAATATTAAAATATTACAATTAAGTATTTATTAGTTTGATTGACTTAAAAATGGCAATCATATCAATTGAAACAGAAAAAAAGATTACCATAAATCCACGGTTGACTAAATCTATTTTGAGTACGAAAAGTATAAAATCCTCAAAAATAAAAATAAAATAATAATCATGCATAATCACAATTATTTCTTAATTGGATATCATTCTCCGTAAAATCTCCTCTACAAACGGAAATGATTATGGTTAACCATAACAATCCACCTTAATGTCCCATAAATAATCATGCATAATCACAATTATTTCTTAATTTAGCATACATATTTCAAATCATGATATTTTGATACTCCATATAATTTATATAAATTATACAATGTAAATTTGTAAGATGTTTTATGATGAGGGGATTACTTATTGAATACGTCGTGGATGAGTAATGAGTAGATACAAGCAATTCACCAATATCTTTTCTTCGTTCAATTCGGTTGTGCAGAAACCTTAGTTTCTTCGCTTATCACCATCAAATCATCAATCACTATACGACCTTTGTTATCGTTATCATTATTAGAAGTTTTTGGTACGAAAATTTCTAAGATCTCTTATGTTTTTGTTTTTAAGAATCTAAATATGAATTTACTTTTACAATTTCTTTTATTTGTTTTATTCACAAATTCGCACATTTCGTCATAGTTACTGCTATCTTTTGAATACATTAACGAAATCAAACTTTTACCGTAATAGTGTTTGACGTGCCTGGTTTGTTTAAATTGTTCCCAAGATAATCAATGAATCATTTGGGGGTTGGGGTTGGGGGTACTATTCATCACACTTTATAATTAAAGAGTTACAGTAATAGATAGCTAAAGATATTTCTTAAGTTGAAAAACTATTTAGTCCAATTTATAATTAGATATTTACAATAAATGAAGTAACTTAAAAATAAACATGTCGATCACGACGAGTTCGGGTTATACGGGTTGTGTCACACGATTAGTACACAACAAGTCTAAAACATCTTATGACGCTTTTCTCTTAAGTTCATGTCGTATTTTAAATTCGTATTTAATCATATAATTTTTTCCCACTTAATATATATAAACTACCAATAATTCAATACTATGTAACATTTATGACTTAAAATTCGTTAAGAACATTTACAAACAATATGTTTTTTATTTTAATTTCTTGAACACAAATTTATTTTTGAATCGATGACAGTTGTGTCGGTTGGCTCTAAATCGCTTGAATCATTTGAGTTTGGGTTGTTCGTGTTATGGGCTACGGGTGAATATTTACGGCCTTACAGGTTATACCTTAATAAAAAAGGGTCAGGTCAAGTCATGTTTTGGCCAGTCAATTCAAAATTAATTCGAAATATGAAAAGAAAAAACTGTTAATTGCTAAGTTGATATTACGATAAAATATTACTCCAGAGGAAGTGGAGTAGTAATAACTCAAAAGTATTGCCAAGACAAACGTATAGTAAAAAATGAATCATTTTTGCAATTTACGGAGCTTGAACATTAAGAGAATATCATTTTGTCACTTATTAATCATGAAACTATTATATAAAAGAATGGAAAAATAGTTAATTAAAATTTTGTGAGGATAAATGGCATAAAATGGTTCGGGGATCAATGAATTATAATAACCAACCGACCAATGGAAAAAAGAAACTAATTAATTTTGTTTCAAATACAAGTTTTTTACTTGTGTCAAAATATAAACGACGTAAATACATTTGAGGTAATGGGGGAAAAAGGTTTATGACTGATAAATGGAATACTAGCCTAAAAAGGGTTATTAGTTGACATAAAAAAATAGTTATTAAAACCCAAGAATAAATGTTTTTAGCATATATAGAGTTTTGGCCAATTATATTTGAGTTTGGTCAATTTGAATTATTACTCTGTATATATTTTAAGCATATCATTATTTCACACCTAAATATATGAACATTAACATTTTTATAACATTTATAACTTCAAATTTGTTTAGAATACTTCTTTTATCATATATCATCATACATTATATTTGCGTGGAATCAATAATCAACCCAAACAACTTAAAAATAAGTATTTTTATTCATCATTTTTGGGAATAGGCTTTATAAAGCTTAGTTTATTGGTTAAACAGGTTAAGTGGGTTAAAAATGACCTGCTAAACGATAAATGGGTTAAACATGACCCGCTAAAAGATAAATGGGTTAAACAGGTCGTGTTGGGTTATAGAAAAATTAAATGGGTTGGGTTAGGGTTGGAACAAGTGACCCATTTATGTAATAGGGTCGGGTTAGGGTTGGGGTAGTAGTGACCCGTTTAAAGTTGACACGAACACGACACGACCTGATCTGTTTGCCAGATCTAAGTGGAATGGAGGTATTGGGCGCGGTTGAGGATTAGGTGGGGGTCTCGAGGTAGTCGACCAGTGGTGGCCAATGCTGATTTCAAACTTTCAGGCGATAGTAGTGGGTGAGAGAGGAAATGAGAGAAGGTAGAGAATTGTGAGGGGAACAAAGAAAAGGGGTAATTTGGTCAAAACATATATACTCCAGTCAGTAAAATTAAATGTATATTGTGTAAATAAACACGTTACGATATCTACGATGATCTTATATACACTTTTCAGATTTCGGCTTTCATAATTTAAAAGGTCAATATAAAAAAAATGTCAGAGTAATTTGATTAAAATTTTAAAAATATAAACTTTATTAATTTAATAAATAAATAAAATATGTAAGTTATACTTTTAATCCCACTTTTCATTACCACCCGTGCAGTACACGGGTTTAAAAACTAGTTCATGTCAGGTTTGTGCCTTGTGGTACAGAGAAGAACAGGAAACTTTGAAACATTTATTTAGGAACTGTAAAGTGGTATCCAGAATTTGGACACGAACGGACTTAGGTATAAACACGAGTCAAGGATATCACACGGATATTGAGGCATGGCTAATAAACTGGATCATATACTTAGACAAAGCTGAAGGAGGGAGACTATAGAGTTATTCAATTTCTAGTCACATTTTGGAGCATTTGGGTTCTGCGTAATAATATTATATTTAGATGAGAAATTTTCCACCCACAACGATTCTTTAGATATTGGTCACAGATTGTGGCTACTGCGATTAGTGCACACAATATAAAAAGGGAAGGGAAGGGAGCTGCGATTGAAAATGTAGAAGATTCAAACAAAAGTGACCTTGGTATTATCCGAGACAACTACCCGTTTTACTTTGTAGGAAAAGCAGAGGAGTGTGACCAAATAAGGGTGAAGGTGGATGCGAGCTGGCATAGGTTATATGATGCGGCGATAGGGTGGGTAGCTTACGACGGAAAGGGGGGTAGATTCTTCGAAGAGGGAGTGAAGATGAAAGCGGAATCCGCACTCCAAGCAGAGGCATTAGGACTCAGGAAGGTTTTAATGTGGGTATCTTACACCTAGATATGTCATCTAATTGTCTTCAATTGGTAACCCACTTGAAAGTACAAAATCACCTGATAATCGGGATAATGGAATATATTTACCAGTTCGGCGCAGGATTTCACTGTCTATGTGTCAGTTACTTACCTAGAAATCTCAATAAAGTAGCTCATAGTCTCGCCTGTGAGACTATGAGAATGTAGAAACCCTTATTTGTCTAGTTGTAAAAAAAAAATGTGCCCTTGTTAGTTGTCATTGAGTACTCAAGCATATGTGATTTTGTTGATTTAATGTCACGGCGTTTTGCTTACTGATTGCAAATGACATTACTTGTTGCGACGATAAACTATCTGTTACAAAAATCTTATCCTTATAGAGGAATAGGGGGGTTGGGTTGTTTTGAGACAGGTTATGCATGCCCCTTGATCAGGGCTGAATTTTACGGTCAAGCCACTGTTGCTTAAATTTTTTTCAGCTTTCCCATATCCTTTACCCTCAATGGNNTCATCATCGTATAAATTGAATCAAACGTACTATATTGAAGTCAATGAATGATCCATGAAGCAGATTGATTCAAGGCACAATTTTGATGTGAGCCAAATTCTAAACTATTGCTGCAATTTCTAATCGAGTTGCGTTTGTTTTTGTTGCGGACTATACCACGAATTCATGTTTGTTTTTTTATGATCATTGTAAATCTGTTTTTAAGCGTTTTGCATTTGCCGCACTTTTTCGGTTGACATGGGTTCAAAGATTAGCTTCCTGGATGGTTTTTTAAGCGAAAAAGGAACACAAATGTAGGCTGATTTACCTCTGATGTTGATTTGAGATTTTAGTCGACTTATTATAATTATTATTGAGAAATGATCGTCCTGTAAATTTAGTGGGACATTAAATTGCTCTCTCTTAACTCTAACTTTAATTTCGTTAGCAGATATCATGTGTTCCACGAAATTCCAAAACTAACTTTTCTACTTGTGTCGCTTGTTGTTGATGTCTGTCTATGCCTTCATTCGATTTTCTGGTTCTAGGGTTAGTTGAGTAATTGGTATATTATTATTTGGTGATTATTCTTTAGTGGTTTCACTTTTTAAGTATTTGATTAAAAAGAAAGTGGGTCTAAACTGAACAAAATTATAGGACCGAATTTTAAGTATAAGATCTCAATTTTTCTAAAAACTTATAAATCTTTCTAAACTTGATATGAACTGAGCTGAACTAAACATATAAAATAAAATTTAAACTGGACTACAGAGCATGACTTAATCAACGAGGGTTTCCATGGAAGGCACGAAGATTCAAGCAGATCACTCAAGGAGAGCATTTAACCATTCTAAACTCGACGCAGGCACCCACATCTCCAACCTCACTCTTCAAACTTACATGATATTGAGTAGCTGCGAGACTATCATTCTTTCACACATACTATTGGAAATGATACAAACTTGAAGCTTCATATCTCAAATCGAAATCTGTATCAAGAAAATAGTCAAATACAAGACTCTCTATCAGCTGCATCTCAAATGTCCGGAGGCCTATGTACCATGTACTGTTGTACAACTCCTTTTTTGTTTTTTTGTATGTACATATGCTTTAACAACATATGATATGTAAATAATTAGATAAATTCTAACCACCCTACCTAAATAGGCGAGGGAGGGGGGGAGGGAAAACACTAAACTTGAGAAATTTGGTACAACGTTGAAAATCATCTTCTACTACCTTGGAAAAAACCCGGCAAACGAACTATTGCATATCATTGCTTTTTCCGCTGTATTCATCACCACTCACAAACTTGTAGGCACGATATTTGTGGATGATGTAGCGTCTGAAGTTGAAGTAGCATTTTCAACATTACTATCTCTTGGTGCTGAACTAGAGCTAGCACCTTTTTCCAGTTGTTGCTGCCTCAAGATTTCAAGTTCTTTCTGTAGAGCCTACAGTAAACATCAAAACCGTCAGTTGCACATAAAGCAGACACACATACGCAGAAATGTAAGGAACTGAAAAATTGACCCCTTAAGTGAATCCTTTATTACTTGTTTCACACCAACTTCTGTGTATAGAATCGGCTTAAGTGGGTAATACGTACCCACCTTCCCCTTAGGGTGAGGCATTACCTTCTTGTGGGAGTAGTAGGAGTATATCAATATATGTTGTATATAGCCACTATAATGAGCATATGTCAGACAGAAATAAGAATTACGAATCTATTTGGGGATGGTGGAAACAGGTATACGGACAGCAACGATAGATGCTATAAGTTTCCTAGTTTCATACTTTTATGGCTATCTATTGCCCATGAGCCCATATAATCAATTCGCAAGATAACTAGAAACAATCTCAAGTCTTAATAACAAATAGTATAGTACATTCAGAAACCTAACAGACCAGCATCTGAAAGGGAGGAGTTGCATGAAGAATACCACAGGCGTTGCATATGAAGGAAATCAATACCTGAATCTGATGCTCAATAAGATTTCTCTGGGAGTCAACGGGAAGAAGACTTATTCCACTTGAGATCACATCTCCATTAGGTACTGGAGTAGGTGAAACAGCAAATGGAGGCAACTGGGGAAGGGAAAAACTCATTTGCCCACTGACATCTCCAAGTTGTGCTGTTAAATGTTGTATGTCACCGAACTCGCCATTAATTGGACAAGGTGAAGTGCCATGTACTTGTGGTAGCACTGCATATCCAGGACACCTGCAGATATGGGTAAAGTTTAATAGATTTATTAAGTCATTCCAGATAAAATAAAACATGAACATTTCCTTTTTTTATGTTGTAAATGTAAGCTTTCTAGTTAGAGCTAAGAACCAGTACAAAATTCCTTCATTACTATGTAACTACCTCCGTCCCGGTCATTTGTTTACGTATTCCATTTTTGGGTGTCTTACTCATTTGTTTACCTTTATAATTTAGGAATACTTTCACGATTTATTTGATCATCCACCTCTTCTTGATCCACTTGTCATCCAACAACTATATCTACAAATGGTCCACTCCCCTCTCCGTGGTCTTTGTGCCAAAACCAAAGGTAAACAAATGACCGGAACGGAGGGAGTACGATAGCTTCATTACTGTATTATAACTGTTTACTATCAAGAAGCCTAATTTTAGCGTATTATGTAGTCTGTGTACCTACCAATTTAGAAAGCATGAACATTCAGGATGGAGTGAGAGGGGGGCAGAAACTCACCACATTAATGTATTGTTGGAAGGATAAACAAGGGATTTCTCATAAACCGCGGCAGCTGCAGCCTGAGCCTGAAGTCTCGCCTCATTACCATTCAAAGAGCTGCTTGTCACATTTCCACTGGTTGAACTTTGACCCGAAGCGCTAGTGGATGCTGCAACACAAACGGCAAATTGTAGTGAAAGCAAGAACGTTTGTTATTCTAAAAAAGACCGTTGATCCAACTCAATGATCAATGGATCCCAACAAAATCCCAACCAGCCTATACGTTTAAGCATGAAAAAAAAATGTTTGAAAGTCTTACTCATAACCCTCGTGCAGGTCACGAAGCCATGAAATATTCTCGATCAGAGTATTATATTCTGGGAAGAATCCATGTTTAAAACACAACTAGACCACAATAACACCACAACAAGAGAGTGTTTAAGCCAGGATGATTACCAATCTTAGTATGCAGTTTAAAATATCAGTTCCATGCTAAACTGAAAGAGGTAAAAAAATTGCTAAAACAAGGATCCGTTGTGTTAGGTAGAACCTTAGGAAATGCCTATGGAAAAGGAATAAACATAAAGAAAATTCAATTTTTCAGCCTCCATACTAAAACAACCGTCATGAAAATTCACATTTATAATGAATCATTTATGAAACCATTCAGTACAATGCCAAGCAAGTAACCACTAAAGCTTTCTACTATCCCACTTTACTGCACGTTTGTCTACAACAAATCTATAATAGAATCAAAATTCAAAAACACAAGATTCGCAGAATCGAAAAGGTGATGAGCAAAAGCAAGATGAAACGTCAAACATAAGAGCTTACCAGTTTGAGAAGCACCAGCTTGTACTCCATGTTGGCCAGGAACAGTAGATGTCCCAGTTTCAGGAGGTACTACTAGGGCTCTGCATGTTGGACATGTATTTTGCCGTTCCAACCAGGATCGGAGACATTGCACATGGAAAAGATGTCCACATCTCAACTTCTTAGCAATAGTCATTTCCTCACGGCAAATAATGCAAGTTACGTCACTTCTGCATATTTTAGCAACACAAAAAGCTAAGAAAGATTGCAGAAAATAATTTAACACACTTCAAGGCCCTATACAATCAATTACTTACACGTCCAGTTCCTCAGGGGTTGCATCTGGAAAGCGGTCATTCATATTTGAGGTTATCTTTCTGTAGCGTATGTAATCAGCAATGCGGATCTTAAAGTTGCGGAAAGTCTCATAAAGCTCTCTTATCAGATGCAGTGGCACCCCGTAATTCCTACAGAATTCAGAAGAAAATCAAGTAGGCATTCAAACAAAAGATGCAAGACATTTACGGAGTGAACTACAACGTGGAAGCAAAATATGAAAGTTTTGAAGAACATCTCATGTATCGATCCACTTGAAGTGAAGAGTACTAGCACACATAT
Source organism: Silene latifolia subsp. alba (assembly GCA_001412135.1). NCBI lineage: Eukaryota > Viridiplantae > Streptophyta > Magnoliopsida > Caryophyllales > Caryophyllaceae > Silene > Silene latifolia. The sequence goes on along the minus strand of LHUT01004908.1, from coordinate 3,263 downwards.
CATCTAGAGCATGAAATGTTAAGCTGAATAACAAAGGATGCCTGTGCAACTGTATTGTGAACTGATCGAAAAACTTACACAAATATCACCATAAAGAAGCAAAGGTACATAGACAAGTGCAGCAAGTCGCGGATAAGCTCCAGGTAGAATGTACAGACGGCTTTCTTCTCCCACTGGCCCTCCATGAGCATGTCACTCACGTAAAATATATATTTCACAAACATTGCAACTGTTGTTGTGGCAAGTATCATGTACCTACAATACACGATCATGAGAGACTCCCACATGGAATATTGGAATTTTCTAGTTGTACTCCTTTGGTTTTCCAAGCTCTATCATAAACTCCTGAACACACTAAGTAATTCCTAAATCATCCGTTGTACCATAATTCGGGTTTTCTAACGGTTAAGCTGTCATGAAAAGAAGCTTAACATTGATGAGAAAACGATGATCATGCCAATGGGTTCAAAAATTATGGATGAATAATCAACTCACCCAAGTGCCGAAATAGAACATTCAAAAGAGGCAAATTAGAGTATTTACGTTATTTGGAGAACTTTTTCATTGAGTTTAATTAAGGATAATTTAGATGATTTAAAAAAAATTCAAATGTAACTTATAACTAGGCATCGATAATAAATGTAACTGATTTAATTAAATGCATAACAAAGACACTAACTACTACGAGTAATATAAATTATAACTAGGCATCAATAATAAAGTTTTATACCTTTAGTTTAAACATAATCACAACAATAGAACTAATCAAATCAGCAGCTAATCTATTGTTGTTTACACTTTACAGATGCCAATCTGAAATGAAGAACTACATCCTCCTAATGCCCAAGTCACGCAAAAAAATACAAAAAACTATATGAGATGGTTAAATACATACATACAGCTAGACCATGAAGTTTGTATTCCTCGTTTAATAATAGAGTTAAAGCTACAACTATCTCAAACAAGCCTCACTGACGAAATAAATGAGGCGAGATGAAAGACTTACTCGAATGAGAAGAAGATGGACACTGAAGCTTGCTGCGTCTCAATCAAAGACTTGACAGAGCTATACAAGAAAAGGCTATCCAAAAGAAGAAGGAAACCCAAAAAGGAGACAATCCTAAGATGAGTCAATTTAGGGATAGCTGGAGTAGTCTCAATAAACTCAACCCGTTTCTGAGCCAACCAATGAAGCGACTTGATCAAGAGGAGGGCGGTAACCATAGTCAGAAAGGAGACAGAAAAGTCCTGTCGGAAAATAGTGATAGCGAAAAGTATCTCCATAACCTCTCTCCATGACTGTTCATTCAACCTCTCAACCTCGGCCTCACGAAGGGAGCCAAGGAACAAGCGTTTGGAGAGTTGCCATAAGGAACACATAATGACCAAACCCATGTTGAGAAGGATAACTAAACTTATCTTCGACGTGGATAGATAAAGCATAGCAGGATAAAACTGCCTTCTTGTGTGAAATGCATGATAAATTACAGCTAAAGTTGAAAATACACTGAGACCAGCATATGGTTGTAATCTCACCATCTCTGCATAACCCTAATACACCACACCATACATACATCAAGCCCAAATCTCATTTTAATCACAAAAATTCAACAATAAACTTGCTTATTAGAGATTACATGAAGCAAAAGATTACAAAGTATCACACATAAGACAGAAACAGGCTTGTCCTATCTATGCAAAAGTGGGGTGTTATTTGACCCGTTTTATTCTTGAGACGGATATATTCGTCTTATTAGAAGATGGGTATGAAATTAAACAACAAAAACAACATGGGTTTTTAATAAAGTTATGATCTTTGAGCAAAAATAAAATGAATAATTGTAAATCAATCATGACCTAAAATTGAAAGTGAATGATAAATGCAGGAAATTAGATCGAGAAATACCTGGAAATTGAGAAAATATTACGATGATGATGTTGGAAGCTAATTAATATGTGAATCGGAAGGTAAAACTTGTGGAATTACAAGTACGCTAATGTTAATGCTAATGTTAAATGTTGTTAATGGTGGAATTTTAGAGGGAAGATTGGAAGACAGAGAAAGTATTTCTTCGTCACTTCCATGGAAGCTACGCAATGATGGGGCGCCACGTGGAGAGTTGTATTATCGCACCTCCACCCGTATCTCAACCCGTTTTCTGTGTTTTTATTATACGGAGTACCAAGTATTAGTCTCGCTAAAACATCGATGGCCCAAATTATAACGTCGCAAGTTAATGGGTACGGTGAGTTTGTGACGTACAAAATAAAACTTGATAGACACCGTATCTTCATAATTTTTTTTCAATTCCCGCTTTTTTCAACTAAAACGAGCTTAGTTAAACTAAAAAGAGTTGAGCTGAACTTAAATTAGCTAAAATTAAAGTAGAAATAATAAGGCCTTGTTGAGAGACAATATACGGTTGTATATTTTCTCAGTACGTATTTTACTTACTCCGTATTAGAGTATACCTCTTCCCAAACTACCTCTCTCATTTTCCCCACGAAATGTACTACAGGCAAGAAAAAACTAAAACGAAACTCAATTCCACATACAACCTCCACAACTGCTCTCTACCACCACCACCACCCTTTCCCCGCCACACACTACCCTAGCCTCGACCATCGTCGCCCTTCAATGGCGACAAGAGGTAACCACCGGTATCCCTAACCCATGACACATCTTTTATTCGCCGCATCATTGCTCACACCTCTGTCGTCAACGTCGTCTTCCCTCATCCATCGGTGACGCCTCCTCCTCTCTCTACTTTTTCCCCTCACCATAACAGTCCAGCCGCACGCCTAAGTGCACTACCGACGACCTGTGCCGCCAACTCGTACAACAACCAACATCGCCAAATTGCCGCCACTCAACAACCCTAAAGAAACCAAGACCCTAAATAAAACAATTAGAATCTAAAATAAGTTGAAAAAAAGAACATATATTACATCAATAATTTGCAATTTAGGGAATCAAATACGTGTTTTGTTCAAATTATTGTCCATATTTTGAAATTAATAATTTTTTTATTAATTTATTAAAAAACAATATATAAATATGTTAATTGTTTACCTCTATTTTTTGGCACATAGGTTTTGATCTCTTTACGAACCTTTGTGGCAACTTGCTTTTTGCTAGTACGTAGTGTTGATAGATTGAAGTTATATATAAATTTCATCTTGGTTACTTTGTAAATCTAAACACTTTTCCTTCTCATTAGGTGGAGGAATTTCCCGTGTCTCTCGAATTTCTTCGAGATCAA
>LHUT01004906.1:0-13488 GCA_001412135.1 Silene latifolia subsp. alba | reverse complement strand
CTCCTATGTTATTAAACATTCTAGGAGGCAGTAGATGGTTGGCAAAAGCACAGAGAAAATATTGCCCAAGGACATGTTTATCTATCATTCAAAAGTCACAAAATTGTTCCCTAAGATTGCCAAAGTTCCAAGGAGTATAGAAAAGTACAGCGCAAATTTGGTCCATATTAGAAGAATTCGACCATGAATCCTAAACGAAACTACATGGTTAAATGCAATAGACATGTCCTAGAGTGTAGACCAAATAACAAACGGGAAACGCCTTAAAAAGAAGTAAAACCTGATTCAATCCTGACTTAAAAGCTTCAGCTAGTTTGGATATTCCTGAATATAAGGTTGCATCTAACACCATGCAGTCGTAATTTTCCAAGTTACTATTGGTAACCTAAAGAAAAAAACAAAAAATTGTTTAACTAAATTGCTACTGCTTCTAGCATAGCAGTTCGTTATTACTATCGTCATCCAACAATAAGCAACAACACATGGTTAAGACATTGTACACCCAACCTCTAACCTCCCAATTGGCCACTAAACGTAAGAAGCATCTCCGGTTATATGAGGCAGAATTGACAAGTAGCATTTCACAATTTGATGACAAAACATTAATAAAAAAAATAAATTCAAAAAGGGCTACTCTTGCTTAAGACCGTCTTAAGCTTACAATAGTGTCATTTCAGCTAGCATTCAATGAACCACATCACGTAAAAGGAAGTCGTCTTAAGCTTAAGACGGTCTCAAATAAGGTTTTACACAGTAACAGCAGAACTAAACTTAACCTGAACAATCCAGCATTTTCTTTCTTGCCGCCTCAAATACTCACCCCAAGATCACTCACTCAAAAATCAAAACAATCAAATCAAACTGTCTCAAAACCCTAAATCAATCTTCCCCCACCCAAAAACCCTAAAATTAACAAAATAAAACGATCAACCCCAAAAGCTGACTTCTACAACTCCAAAATACCTCAATTACGGCAAATAAAGCATTCCGAGTCGAACAATGAATGGAAAATGAACTACTCAATCATCGAAAGGAAACATGGCGTGCTTTGAATGAGCTCTAAATATCAGCTATTTTGGCAACCGTTTGTATATCAGATAAATATCAGCGCGGAAATTGAAATTCTTTACATAACTGCCGATACGTTGTGTAAACAGTCGATATAAACAGCACCTTCGACCACCTAACCTATTTAAGTTTCTCCGTCAACCCAAATTACTTGTTCCGCAGTCTAAACTCCAGTAGATTTCTAAAAAAAATTGTAAAATCTGATCCATAAGGCAAAAATTTCAGGGACTGGAGAGAAGAAATACTAAAATGGGCCAAGAAGCATGATCAAGGAATCTACTGGAGTTTAGACTGTCGAAGACTGTCCTGATGTAGTCTTTATATTTAAAAAAGACAAGAAAACTAATCCCAAAGTCGGTTTATATTCCCACGGATGCCAGACAAGAAAACGAATTGCGTGGATAATAGAAATAGCCATTTTCACAATAGAAAATAGAAAATAGATTTAATCCAGCTTTCACAATGCCCAATTCATGAGAACATGAGCAAATTATATCAGTGGCCCTACGACACTAACACTCACATTGCAAGTGTCAAACACAACAAGGTGTAGGAGTGTCGGATACTGGACAGCTAGCTTTGTCACATAATTGAGACAGCAACAAGCAGCAAATATGCTTGCCACCTAGCTTCGTCACATCACTTACAAGTTACAATCATCTCTCGGCACAAATGGCTACCCACATGAACACAAGTTAATTAACATGGAGAAACAACTTCATAATGAAAAAGCACGTTAGAGGCCAAAACCAAAGCACACTTTGTCCATCCAAACAAAAAACAACAGCCTCACATACCATGAGTCTTGGCAACATTGTTGATCAGCTCCATAACCTCATCCTTTCCAACACCATAACTCCAAAGAAGCCCATCTTTTCTCCTTTTTCATATGCAGCCAAAAGATCGAAAACCTACACATGCAACAATCAAGTTATGAGCTTGGACATCCAAAACAGCCATTTTTCAACATTAGTCATATCAATTCCTACATTTAATGATTTATTAAAAATCAAGCCCCGGGTAGGTAAATTATAGCCAATACATACCTTAACCCATTGTTTGGATAGAGGGGGTAAGGAGGCAGGAGGAGAGAATTGATTTGGAGGGATACAATGTCCCTTGTTTGGCTGGCAAAATGAGAATCAATTCCTACATGAGAATTGATTTTGCTTTATTACTTCATTTTCAGGCCCCAGTAACAGTAAATCAGCACTGATAGTTAATGTTTAGCTAGAGATGAACACTGAAAAATGACACTCACTTATACTCCACTTAGGCTTCCTTTGAAAAAAGTTAAGATTATAATGCAACTGAGAACACTAAACTACTAAAGCAAGGAAAAAAGCAACCTGAACAATTAACATTGTCTCTGTCCTCCGAAATATTAACTTCATGATCCTGGACCTTGGCATCCTGTGGAACCTATTGAGAAGGACATTTATAGTACCAATTCCCACAAATAAGTTAACAGCATTCAAATATTCCTTCGAATCAACATCGAAGGAACATCCAACAATAGCAAAATCACCAGTTCTCAACAAAGTAAACTACTGAGTTGACGCCAGAAGCCAGTATTATTGAACCTATTCCATACTGGTAAAGCTGAATCCTGAAAAAAATCATTGGAAGAATAAGGCATGACTGCATGCAATTCTAGAAATATTGGGCAACTGGTAGGCTCGCCGGCTGCTGTCACACCCTCCCTGCAGAAATAGAAAACATGAATATCTGTCTTATAATCAGAGTACACCAAAACGAACAGAGAACATGAAGACTTGTCTTATAATTAGAGAAGTGGAGGAAACTTTTCCTCTAAACTACAGTTTTCCAAGGAGTACAATAGATTGTATAGTGTATAGACCATAGTCTGTTAGTTTTGGTGTACTCCTTTTCCTTGGAAAACACACACATATTCTTATAATTGCTTCGCTGATCTGAAAGGAAAAATATCTCATTGTATTTCAGCATATATTATATTAAGCGCACTTGATCGTCAATGTTGGCGTCAGTTGACCAATAAGGTTAAATGGGCACAATTTTGGGATGGAGGTTGTATATAATAAACTTACAGTTGCTGAAGCACTATGGTTGCCTTTCTTACGTATGTCCCTGGATTCCCTGTCAGTTTTCTGCAAGAAATAACTTCAGAGGTGACACGGGCTGAAATCTATCAGTCAGACCAGATTCGGTGGCAAAATAAATCGCTTCAACTTGCTTCCCATTTTTCACCAATTCTTCAATCAAATCTCCAAAAAAAAAAAAAAATCCTTAAAAATAACAACCCTGATGATAAGGACAAACTAATAATAAGGAAAAATACATCAAAACAGGAAATATTCGAAATGCTAGTATCATCAAGAAACAATGCACCTGTTGATCTTGCCATTGAGAAAATGCAAACACAAAACTTTCATTAGTTAATGGAGTATCAGTGAAGTATTTGCAGCTGGTTTATTCAACTAATAATCAGATTTAATTAGTGTAATTAGCATGTTGTTCAACCTATTATGCAATTATGCAATATCACAGCTATAAGAATCAATATAAGAAGTCCACCAAAGGAACAATGGAGTATATAAGAGGTGTAAGAGTTAATTAACAAACATCTGGTCACTAATCAACTAAGCATCAAATCAAAACTTGATCGTGCAACAATATATATACCCATGGGCCGTGGCGGAACTAAGAAGGGCTAAAAGGGAAAGATCACTTGCTGATTAATCAAAAATAACCAGTTTCACAATTTACCAATGAACATAAACATGATACATGATGCATGATGAACCATCCAATCCAAAATAAATTATCCAAAAACTCATGTTCACATTTATAAGACAATGATAAATAACAACCATCTAATAATAACACTACTAACAGCAAGATCAGGAATACTCCTGTAATAAGCAAATACCTGTAGCTAGGGACGACGAAACATCGCGAAAATCGGCAGGGTTCTCTTCCATGGGAGACCATATTCAAAGAAGAGTAGTAGATAACATGATAAAGCAACAACAAATTAAAACCGATTAAATAATAAAATAGCTAAAACCCACATCTCGACCAACATATATGAGGAATTGATGAATGAATCAACCAATCGATAAACTGAATTGACCAACACAAGAATCGACAGGGCACCCGACAAAAAATAGAGCAAAGATGAGAAAGTGGAAGAGAACCTACCATATTATGAGAGAAAAGCAGGAAATGAATGTCTCACGAGGAGTAGTGAACTAGTGATCGTCAACAATTTAGCGAACTAAGCAAAATTAGAAGAAAAATTGCCAACTACTCCATAGTAATGTCTGAACTCTGAAGTACCACAAAATGCTAATGAAAAATCGTTTGTGGTTACATGTCTTACAACTTAGAAGAAAAAAGTAAAGAAAATTCCCCCTAGAGGTATTAACATCATACAACTTGGTTTCAATAACAGCCAAAGGCAACTAATGCAGCACTCACATTATACTAAATCTCTGCACCAAAAACTTATGCTAGTCTTGATGCAATTACTTGCCAGCGATAAACCTGAAATTCCATTTGAAGAGAGCTGAACAGTATAGCCTAGTGTTACTGCAGTCCTATATGTATCTAAGCCCGGATAAATACTGTTGTCTTGATATTAAATATTGAGCCAAGGAATAAATAATTCCCAACAGCCCTAAAATTTTGACCTGGACCACATCTGTAATTATGATGGCTGGCAGATTAAGAGGTAAAGTCAATAGCGGAGCCATATTTTTCTGCTTCGTGTAGCTCCACACAAACTGATTGAATAGAATGTGACTTGGGAATGTCAAAATCAGAAGAGCCACATTTTTCACAGCAAAAAATCCATCTGGCCCACCGATTTCCAAGCCCCAACCAGCATTTCCATGCCATAACTCTTCCCAAATGCTATGCAGTGCAGTCAAGACCAAATAAGACGAAATAACAACAGTCACAGGAAAATACCGTTGTTTGTCACCAAACCCGCCAACAAAATCAGTATCTTGATTTAGTAGCAACAAGATTGGTGCCAGCAAGAATATCGCACGGTTTGACCCACCTGTGAGAGTGAAATTCAAGATCAGGCATATCGCAAAGCACATAATAGTAGCGACATTGCCGACCGCAGGCATCCAAACTCCATCAGCGGCCATCCTCTTAACTGTAAATGGTGGCACCATTGAAGCTCTACGTTGCTGCAAAAATCTCATCTTTGCAGGGAAATTTGCTGAATTACTTTGACCCGAGTGACTTAACTTGATACCACCTCTTTCAGAAGCTTTTTCCCGCATTAAGGAAGACAACTTGTACTTTATTTCTAACGCAATTAGCATAAAAATAGCAGCATACAAACCCAGAAGCGATGTCCTAGCACCCTCAACAGCTAATAATGTAGTCAGCTTCCTTTCTTGTTCTGTGATACCTTCACCATCTATGAGGTTTTTAACTCTAACCTGGCCCTCAAACAAATACGTAACAGGAAAAAGTGCAACAAGGAGAGCAAAAACCCAGGGCAAAGCCTTTGTGCTAAATGCAGATGGGAGGTGAGTGAAGACAACAAATACCGAGCTGCAGATCATTGTTGAAATAATTAGGACTTGCAAGATCACAGCCTGGGGAAAGTACTCAAAAGATATGTAGACACCCAATGCAACACCAACAGCAATGGAATAGAACATTCTCAACTCAACAATATACTTGATAGGGATTAATGACGTCACCGCTGCAAGTGTGAGCAAGATAGCCAAGATAAGGAGCCAAGAAGGCCATGTAGGCTTTAACGCCATGAAGCCATAAATAGAAATATCGTCTCCAGTTTGATGAGCCGATTTAATTAGGTCAGAGTGATAAGTCCACGATAGCAGAATGGGTGGCTGAAGAAATACGAACAGCAATCCCGTTACCATCACCAGAACTAAACATCTTTTGGCGACCTGCATAGAGTAAAACAAGACTCAAGCTAATACAAAAAGTCAACTGAACTCTTTGCTCACCCTTCATTGAAGAATAGCCTTAAGAAAATAGATTAACAGCAACTTTGTACAAAACTGAACACTCTAACAACTAAGCAGTCGTATGGACACGCAGGGGGTGGATGGAAGAGAAAAGGAAAGGAAGGGGACAGGGGTGGAGCAATGTCATTTACCTTTTAAATCCTTCCAATGTGGTAAGGATTTAAAATAGTCATAGGAGGGGAAATGGATCCCTCCATTTCACTCCAACTGAACTTGTTACAATATATGGAAACTTTCAAAATTGTTTACCTTTTGAATTTCATATAACTGCGTTCTTAAGAAGTTAACATGACCTACAGCAATTGGAGGTGAGGTACACGCCATTTCCCTCCAATTCAATTTTTCAAACCAAACAAAGGAAATTGTGTCCATCCCTTTCTCTTCCTTCTTTTCCCTCCAAATCCCTCCATCCAAACAAAGGGTTACACAGAAGCGAAAAGATCAACAGCACATTGCTTTTGAATAAATAAAAGATAGCTGATAGCATATATAAGGTAAATAACTGTATAAGCCACCAGAAGTTCAATATTAAGAGCACCACACCACAAAATACACAGATGAAATGTTCCATACCAGCACATGGGAGAAGTGGAAAGCGACAATAGGAATGCAAGCCAATCCTATCAGAATGATGCAGAAGCCCAAAAGCAAGCCATCTGATGGAGCTCTACCATACCACCATTGAAGAGATTCAAAAATAGCTTCACGGCAAAACCAGACAGCCAAAGCCACCACGGAAGCATGCATATATCCTTGCCACGGTTTCATCTTTGATGCTGTTTTTGACTTCTCCCTGAGGTTCAAAAGAGAGGCGGTTAATTCACTCTTCCACCAGCAAAGTTCAAATAAAATATCTAACGGTAAGGGTTGGAATCCACATAATACCTGTACAGAAGCAGAGGTGGAGAAATAGCCAGTAATAGAACAGCTGAAACCCAAACTATAGATTTAGACGTTACAAAAAGCATAGCTAGCTTCGAGGTATAAAGACAAGTCAAAATCCATACTGCTCTGGATCCGATTCTGCTGTTGGCAAAAAGCTTTCTCACCAGGGCTAATCCCAGACATGTCGTGACTACAACCATGTAGCTGGGATACATCACATCATCTTCGAGTCCATAGTAATATATACTGCTATAATTGAAAAAGCGATTCTCAATATGGCAGAGAATCAAAGCATGACTGACTAAAGCAATCTCCGTCAAGAATTTAAGCTTTGGTGGGAACAGGGCCAATCCAGGAGTAGCCATGGCAAGGACGACACTTGCGACAATGAGCTTGCAAAAGGCTTTGAGAGACATGCCTGCCAACCAGATGTTGAGATCCCAAAAATCATGCATAACAAACCACATAACCATCAGGCTCCCAAGCACGACAAATGCAAAATATGAAGGCAAAGACTTCTTTACAAAGAAACGAGCGAAATAAAAGCCTGAGACCGATGGCAACGGAAGCAGCTGCAAATAACAGGCAGAAAAGTCTTCAGATAAGTACATGCTGACAGTGAATCCACAAATAACAAACATAGCAAGTCTTATTATGTATGAGAATAAGTGCAGCACATTATAACACAAATGTACCAAACAAAAGATTTACTACTAAGGCTGAATCTTACTCACCATGGTGGTGCTTTTAGGAAGTGATAGGAAAAGAAGAAATACAAGAAGAAAAAAACCTGCTAGCAGTTTACAAGAAACAAAAACTTGCATAGGCAGACTACAGATACCTAAAAGGCTTGGAGTTAGAAAGAAGTAAATCTGGCCCTTAAATACATCAACACGAAGCTTGTTCTAGGAAGGATAATCAAGTAATTAATTAACAATTCACCTAAAGATAAACATCAGAGCCTTAATCCCAAAATGATTTGTGGTCGGCTGACACGAATCATCCTTTAGAACCGTCCCTGGGTGAACGCACATCTCAAAATGCGAATAGAAAAGGGAAANNATTAAAACGATTTTGAAAACCGAATTAGAATTAAGGATCCGGAATGCCTTAAAAGTAAACCAAATAAAATATATAAGAAAGGTACTCGTAGATCGGATAAAAACCAACAACCTAAGCATCTTAGCAAGATTAACCAGATAGTAGGGAACAGGTAGTGTTTGTAGATGTCCGTGGAATGAAAGAATAATTGGAAAAACGTATTGGCTGCATCAACTAAGAGTTAGAGAAGATATTTCAGCTGACAACGTTTTTATAATGTCAACAGTCTAGTGAGCCTCAGGGACTTGGTTTATTTTTTTTGCAACACTCCATTAAATCATAGTTTTAAAAGGCACGAGGCTCACTGAGATGAGAAGGCCTATGATGACAAAGCAAACGGCACAAAGTGAAGGTGCACACCTTTATAGCCACGAGGTGCACTGTTTTCGCAAACAACTTTATATTTTTAAATAAAAACTTCTGCATTATTCCCATTTTTTATTTTATAGAGGGCTAGAAGGGAACAAAATTATTAAAATTGCATATTAGTGCACCTCGCTAGCAGCTCCTAATCTACAAGGTGTGACAAGGCATTTGGCTACAGTCAGCCAATTGAGACAAAACAAAGTTTTGTGGAGACAGAATTTGTGGAATAGGGTTAATGTCCGAAAACATTATTTCACTAACTGGCTAGCCATGGTTGGTAAGCGGCAATCAAGAGTCAGACTTAAGCAAATGGGTAAATATGTCAAAATGAATATCTGTAGCAGATCCTTTGACATCGTCAACGGATTGGATGGGACTATAGCTAGCTTTATGGATTAAGTTACCACCACCACCACCGTCCACCAGTTCCTATGATGCTGATAAGGCCAGAAGTAATATTTAATCAGCTCGAGTAGGATGCCAAAATTGCAATAGACTCAAAGTTGACATATGTGTATATACTTACTCCACCAAAAAAGAGATTCACCAGCAAAAAAGTGCCAGGTAATATAAAAATGATAAGACCAAAGAGTGAACTTAGCTAAAAATCGATCATAACTTTTTCTCATAAAAAAGAATAGCATTAATAAAAGGCAAAGTGATGGAAAATGATTTCTTGTTACGAACATCCAATTCTCCTGAGAATAAACTTAACCTGACTTCAAAAATAGTAAAATAAATAAGTCAAACAATGCCACAATTACCCTGGGTTACCGAATTTGCTCACCCCAAACGAATTGTGAACTTACTCACGTATTTTATGCTTGTATTATGATACACCCTAAGTGGAGCCTTGGAGCACCGGTTAAGGTGTTGCTTTGTGACCGTGAGGTCCCGGGTTCAAGTCCTTGGAGCGGCCACTTGCCAAAATGGTAAGGGAAGGCTTGCCCCAATTACAACCTTGTGGTGGGACCCTTCCCTGGACCCTCGCCTAGCGGGGACACCATCGTGCACCGGGCTGCCCTTTTTTTATGATACACCCTAAGTCTCAATCATTTGCTTACTTTTTTCCATTCAACATGAGCAGTATTTTAATCAAAGATAAACAAATGAATGGGATGGAGGGAGTATTTGGTGAAGATCTAGTATATTAGAGAAAAATAAGTGTTTAACGTGCGTATTCTGTATGCATATGGCATATTCAAAATCGGGCATACGAAGAATTAGGCAACCTTGTTGTTACCCAAGGCAGGAAGAAAAGGGAGGCCACGACAATAATCTCCCATTATAATAAACTGAATTGTATTTAGCTTATTTCTTCTTTGTCAATGTCCAACCCATAATTAGTTACACCCATGAGTACACAAAATACTTCTCCATAACTTGGGTAGTGGCTTTATTAGAATGAAAGTAAGGATTCTAATCATCCAACCCCCCTTATTTATGATCTCAAAAAAGTTGAGATTATCTTGCAAAATCATGTATTCACTAATTGATGAGGAACTTAGTACCTCCATATTACCCAATATCATATCTAAGCTCTCTGAGACACGCAAAAGTTAGTTGTATCTTGGACAGCATCCCAAAAGCGATTTTAGCTCTATTCCTCTATAAATAGTTCCTTTCAGGAAGTTAAAGGCACTACCAATTTCGGAAAATCTCCTGTTCTACTGACATACCAAACGGCAGCATGTAAAAGTCTGATTATGCAAACGTCCTATAGACCTAACTACAAAGTGGAGTGTGAAGCACAAGTGTATAAATGAATTAAACTTACCAAGCATGCAAGAAGCTAAAGAATAAGTGAGAAAACATCAAATTTGCAAGCATTGTAAAACAATATGACTCATTAAACGCAAGTGTCGAGAGATATCCATAAATCACGAGTAAGTTAAAATGGATGATAGCCAACATAACCATAGGAAAGGAAGAAATAAGAAACATACCCAAATTGGGAATCCGACAACAATAGCACCAGCAGCACTGGCCAGACATGCCAAAGTCACAAAAGCGAAAGAGGTGGCTGCATCGGCAATCATACCCAAGGCAGCGGCAGCAACAGCAGCAGCTCCTCCAAGCATTGTAACAGTAACTAGAAGATAACTGAAAGGAGGAGGGATCTGGATGTAACGGGAAAAGGAATGGAAAACCACTCGGACTTGCAAACAGATGACAAGAACAAGTAGAGAGACGGCCCCATTGACAAGGCGAATTTGATGGAGCTGAGTAGGATTTTTGGTGATCCACCAGAGAGAGTTACGGGTGGAAGCATAAAGTAGGAAAAGGAAGGGGACGAAAAAAAGGAGGAAGAGATCAGAAATGGAGGACGCGGAGGAAAAAAGGATGGAATAGTGAGACGAAATGTGGAAGAGCAAAGGGGCGAAAAGGAGGAATAGAGAATGAAAACAGGACTCAAGCGGGCCAAGGATTAACATATCATCAGGGAGTTGACCGCCATGGTAGACGGCCCCAGCAGCGTCACGCTTAAAGGATGAGGGGCGGGGGAGGGAGTAAAGCCAGTAAAAGACGCAATTAAAAGCGATGAAATAGTAGGACGCGTTGAGCATACCAACGGCAGAAACAACTGCCCAGGTGAAAATGCAGGATGCGGCAATGGGAACAGAAGCGAACAGAAGCCGTTCGAGAGCAACGACAATCGAAGGGTTCTCTAACTGAATCCACTTAAACTGAAGGGATGACCAGACGCCGATAAGGAAGTTGACTTGAGCACATAGCAAAGCAGCGAGGAAAAACAGCGGTGTGGAATTGAAGGCGGAGGAGAGCGAGGATGTGAAGAAGAAGGCGATCTGAGCAGCGATGAGAGAAAACCATACGCCGAAGAATGCGCCGGGTTTGAAATTAAGCGAGTCGAGGATGTATGAGCACATGAGGCCGAGTGTGAGGGTGGCGATTACGGGAGTACCGCCGAGGTCCATTAGGAACGCCGCGCAGGGAACGAGAGCGATAGCGATACGAGTATTGTGGGAAAACGATGACGGAGACAGCCGCCTGCTACTGTTAATGCTGCTGTTACTGCTGCTGCTGCTACGCCTGGTAAGATTGGGGTTAGGGTTTCGATCAGGTGAGGGTGAGTAACCGGCCCCACTGTGTTCCGACGATGGAGATGATATGTAGGGACGATAGGACATTGGCGAAAGATCCGGTGGAAACATCTCCGATAACGGATTCAGATACACAGAAATAATTACAAACCAAAATCAATTGATTGTAATTGATTGACTTCCCTTGACTTCTTTCTCCACTTCGTTCGTCTTATTCACTCTCCTATTTACCTATTTTTTTGTTTTCTCTTTTTAATGTGTAAAAATGTAATCTAATTTTCTGGTTTGTGTATGTTTTCAGCCCAAATCATCCGGTCATTTTGCATTTGTGTATGTTTAGGGTGTTTATTATGGGACGTACTTTTTCACTTACGGATTTTACTCTATCACATACGACTTTTACAATATTACCCTTGTCATTTTTTTCATTCCCTCACCCACTTAATTTTTTCCTCTCTTCCCTCATCTCCCATCACCACTTCTATTCACCATTTCCGGTCACCTCACGATCAGTCGCCGGTAAACATTACTCCGGACAAATTCATTAATAAGAGTATTATATTGAAAAAAAACGTAAAACACGCAACACCACCACAGGAACTACCCTCCCCACCACGGCACTACCTAACCACCAACATCACTGTCCTAGCCACAACCGGACAAACAACCCCAGCCGGCCGCACCACCCACTCCAGTCCAGCCAACCCTCAACCGACAACCCGACTCCGACGCAAATTAAACCAGGCTAATCGCAGCACTCCGTAATCCGTATACAAGACATCCTCTTTCCTCACCAACGCACCACCCCACATCACACCACCGTCGTCACCACCCATAGCCACCGAGCACACCCAAGACAACCGTCAAACTACCCTTAACAATCCTGCCTTTCACCACCCATAAACCCTAATAAATAAATTGCTTTATATATTAATTTCACTAAAAATTAAACCTAAGAATTTCGATAAGACGTATTAATACTTGCTAAAACGACAATTAATTCACTAATCGAAGAATTATAATTCATTGTTCAAGTTTTAGATTAATTAGATTGGATAATAGGGAAAATGTATACATAAGAGTTAAATTGATTAAAGTTAGGAAAAAGGGTAAGATATGGAAAAATTATGAAAAAGTGTATGTGAAAAAGTAAAGTTCGTATGCGAAAAAGTAATTCCGTTTATTATCTCGTCACCTTGTGTAGGCGTCTTTGTAAAATTTACTCGATCCAAATAACTCGATTTGATAAGATTAATATGAGATTCAAAATGACTCAAAAAATGTGATCTGAACTCGACTCGACAAAACCAAAATGAACCGACTTGAAAGTGACCCGACTAAAAAATGACCCGACTTAAAGTGACCCGATTTAAAGTGACCCGAAATATCTTAATTGACCCCAAATAACCCAAAATGACTTGTTTTAAGCAAACTCTTGACATGAAGTGACCAAAACAACCCGACCCAACCCAAGAATGACCGACCCGATAAACGACATGTTAATTATTGACCCAAAAATGACCTGATCCGATATAACCCGACCCCATTTAAACCGATAACCCATTTACCAGGTTTATGTAGCCATGTAGGTGTATGTTTTTACAAGGACAAATATTTTATAGACTACGCCTTTGTTTAATGCTCGTCTTGTGTCAAGTCAAGGAAATTCGTTTAGTTTTTTAGTGGTGGGCAAATAAGGGCAACTGTGGAAAAATTTACTTTTAATTGTGTCTTAAACAACTTAGATAGAGATATTGACACAAATAGTAGATAGTTGATCAATGTATATACCTAATGTTTGATGAATTGGATACTTTGACCAACAAAAGATCAGTACACCTGATATTAAAATAATATGTATTTTTTAATGTGTCAGAAGAAATCAATTATAAATTTGGTTTTAATGAGATTTTGGTGATCTTAATTGCATATAATTGATCTACGGTTAGTCTTGCTGAAGACGGGTCGTAGCAAGTGACGGGTAATGCCACTCACAAAACGGA
>LHUT01004905.1:0-13444 GCA_001412135.1 Silene latifolia subsp. alba | reverse complement strand
CGAGCATAGTATTTATTACAAAACTTGTGTAAATGCTTGAAAACGCCATGTCTAATGCAAAATAATGATGCACAAGTGAACGACTAATTTTAATAAAAGGAAGATAGAATTACACAGCACCAAAGCGTAGGCCTTTTTTTAACAAACAGAATTAAAGATCAAATAAGATTCGCTGAAAAATTCTTAGATCAAAAGGCATAAAATTTCTCCTACCTAAAGAAGCTTCGAGTTCATCGATTCTACCTTATATCGTTATATCTAATCATTTCCCTTTGTAGTCAACAAGAACAAGAATAGAACCTGAAACATTAAAATAATAATAATAATAAATAAATAAACGAATCACTCAAAATCAAATAGAAGTTAAAAAAAAGGGTTTTTCTATGGGATACCCCTCCACTATTCACTTTTCCACAGTGTACCCTTGGTTTTTGTATAGAATAAAACCATATTAACCGGAAGTAAGCTTATAATTCGATACTGTTTATTTGAGTTCGTGTAAGTTTAATTATAAAATTATCAACTGGAACCTTTAAGTAGCTCACCATCATTTCAGCACATTATCCTAATTACTACACCCTTTAATCTGATTAAGCACATTGATTCAAACACCTGCCTCTATCATATCCGAAGAGTAAGTCTCCAAATCATAAGCCAAAGAACAAATGCTAAAGAAGTGAATCGAGAATGCGTTGCGTTCATATTCTTCATATAAGAGAACAGTACATCGTATTACGGAGTAGATTAAGCTGTGCCACTATGCTCGTAAGTTTGAACAAACTTCCGGTTTCTTAAGACAAATCTTACTAATTTACATCAAGTTCTTCAAATTAATGTAAATACTATACACCTCAGAATATACAACTAACACACAGTTCCCTCCTCTAAATTCCACAAATAGAACCTAAACAGAACCTTGAACCAAAAACTTCTTATCAAAGTCATTAGTAGCTTAACTAATCAATTACATAAACTTTACACTTATCCAAAGTTTTGTAATTCAACATCAGTCAGTATCAGGTCAGTATCAAATCCTCCTCTAACCCCTTCAGATTTTCGCCTCGCCACTAATGATTCCTTCCATCTTGTCCTCTTCATATCTCCTCACTTTTCATCTTTTCTCTATATCAAATTTCTGTATAAACCAGCAAACTCACAAACAAGAGCCAACAACACACGAGCTCCTAACAAAATTCCTAAACCAACAATACCCTTACTACACTACTACTACTATTATTATTTTTGCTCATTATCCTTCTTGTTGTTGATATAGCTAAATAGCTAATTGCAGCAGTATTATTAGTCTGACAACATCCTTTTCGAAATAAATGAAAGCTTATGCTACCTTCCGTAGCTCTTTCTCATCGAACCCTTGTTTCCGCCCTCCTTGGGTAAACATAATTGGTACATCTTTGATTTGGAGAGAGTAAATCATTGACTAACCAATCCATTGGTCATTATAGTCCATGGATTGATTAAGCTTTGGAACAAATACAGTATCACCTTGGTCTAAACTAAAGGTTTTGTTCAACAAGTCTTATATTAACTACCTCAACAAACTCCCCATGGTGTGAAATTTCCAATAATAATTATTTGAAACATACGAGAATGGTTGGCTATCTATTGCTGATAAAAGCCAAATAAAAGGAAGGAGGGATAAGAGGGTTGAAAATAAGGCCTACTCTTGTGGTTTATGGTAAGCATATGGCGTTTAAGACATATTGAACATGATGAACTGGCAAGTACCTACCATTTTGCAGTACAAAGAGCAGTACAGTCCCTCTTCGCAGTAAGCCAGCTTCCATAACTTGACTCCAAGCTGTAAACGACAACATCAGCACCTAACAAATTCAAAAATACATTAATCCCTCAGGAAACAAATATACAAATGACCCAAAAAAAGCACAGTTTAATCAGGTATGCATATGCCACGACAAGGAACAACACCTCAGCGTGTAATGACCACTTGAATTAATATGCATATGCTCTAATTGACTATTTGATGAAAAAAGAAATATTTTGGAGGCAAATAAACGCTCTTACCAAGAGGCAATTGTATCTATAATCACTAAACTGAACCACAGATAAGCCTTTTGATACTTTAAGGGGATACGATGACTCGAGCTTCCAAGATGCCTTCTTGGCTTTGATCTGCAAAATGAGAAACACACAGCTTATAATATGAATCTTAAAGATCACAGCTCGAGCAACAATTTTAACGATTTGTTATCAACTACCACTTACAGTGCAGTGTAGAAACATTAAACGAAGACAATTGAGCAACATAAGAAAACATTAAATTTTTGGAGGGTTGCTACTTGCTAATATTACATTTCTGACATGACCAGGACTTACTTAGCCCCACCAAATTCAGCTTTGCCTTCAACAAAGAACCCCTTGATCCATGGGAATAAAATGTATTTTAGTTACCAGACAAGGAGTTCCTTCAACTACCTTTGGAGGGCAATAAGCCTTTTAAAATTTCACATTGACTTAAGCCTGTGAAAAAAAAATTCACGAAACAGTTTAATGTACAAGTATACGATATCTTTGTCTAGCGAACAAAAATTAAAGCCAGTGGATTATAATATATAGTTGTACAATGATAGTAAAGCTGACATCAATTATCACCAAACCTGATCATCATCCATGAATATTGCAGATGATGCTTCAAAACTCGACATCTTTTCTTATCCTTGTTGCAAGTCCTGGAGGCATGTCTGTAGTTTAACAACAAAGAAAAGCTACTTCGTTAGGCAACACAACAGAAAAGAATAATGCTAAGAGCTTAAGACACTGCCGCAAATTATGTGAGATCGAGAAAATAAAGCATACGGTGTGACAATATAATAGGCTTGTTCTTTATTTTCATGCCATCACAGTATTCTCGAGCGAGAATGTTGACTTCATGTTGGTCCATACCTTGCTGGCAAATGTCCGCTTATTCACAAAAGGTACTTCAGTATTAGATCATGAAAAAGATATCTCAGCAAATGGAATTATCATTCAACTTGAATACCTGCACGGATGTTGGTGCTTCAAAATGGAAGAAAAATTGAAAGAAATTAGGTGGGCATGTCATATGGAGCAGAGTATTCAGATCACAAGACTTGGAAACTATTCACGTCAAGGTAGTAGAAATAGAGAGAAAAATATAGCAATTAATGACATGAAAAATGTAGCAACATGCCATTCTTTAAAATATTGCATCCAGATTTAAAAAAAAAATAACAATAATGTGTTATAAACTTCTAATTGACTAAAGCATCCCAATTTCTATGGCAATGAAATATAAAGGAATGAAGGAAAATGACTCAAAGAAATTATTTGTGATTCTTATATTGTAATGTAGCAGTCAAATAACACAATTCTCGAAGCAATTTTCATCATTGGACATCCTTTATGCATGAGTAATGAATGGTACGTCTCGTGCGTATATCAAACTCTCTCTTACTCAACTAAGCATAGCCTTTGAGGCTTTGTGCTACATGGTTGTTTTTGGGTTGTTGTATTTCAATATGTGTTTTATCTACCACTACAGTGAATCTGTGATCGAAAGCCAATAAGAATCTGTTCATGGTTATCTCGTAGAATCATAGACTTTCCCTTGCCTAGTGCATTTCAGCGGCATATCTTGTCTCACAGAATTAGATAATGAAAACATTAACAACCTGCTTGGTACAACAATATTTATACAAGATACAATTGGACACTCTCATAGAAATATTTCAATTAAGCCAGAAGCAAGGTTATAAAAAGCCACGATGCCAAAAATAATACAGCCTTAAAAGCCAAAATCTGAAGGTGCTTATAACCTGATTGTAGATGAACATGCTGGATAACAAGACTGCCAAAGAAAAAATTTGTGTTGTATGTTCCCCGCCAAATAGAACACGTAAATATAAGACTAAGATCTTAATTCTTGGGGAAATAAAATTTAAAAAGCGAAAAAACACGTTCAAATTGGTGAACTAATCAATGACGATATTTTACTCCATAAAAGATTCATTTAGGGAAAAACAGCTTATAAATGCAATTAACCACCTTTTACTTGGACATGGCCTAAATTGTGACCACTCCCTCTCTCTCTAAATAAATGAGCAACAAGCGAGCAACAAACCTCAAGCAAGTCCTTTTAAACCAAAAGCAATCAAGCTAAGACCCGAAAGCTCCAATTCCAAATAAGAAGCATATACATTGTTCCCTCTAGATTTGGTCCTCCTTCCTACAACACACCATTTCTTTTCACTATATTCAGGTTTATGGGCAAGATAAAACATCTCGACAGCAAAATCATCGTAAAAAAATGTTACGTTAAGTTTAGAACCTACTGAAATATCCAACCACCATACCACCTGACAATGATCAATGATAAATTGTTCAGCCAAATTAAATGTGAGATGTTTGATACGAATACTGATAATTAATAATTCAGTATGTAGGGATCGAACACGGGTGAGCTGAGTTCGGATTATAGGGAGTAGTTTAGATAAATAAAAACTAATCATTGTATCAGAATTAGGTATTTTATGAGTTGTTAGATTAAGTTTAGGATTATTTTATTATTTTTAATTAGGTTAGTTGTCTTGTTCGTTAAGAAAACATCTATTTAAGTAGCATATGTATGTTATTCTTATTCATTGAAAGTTAATAAAAATTCCAGAAAAACGATCAAGGTTGATCAGAAAATTCAGATTTGAGAAAGTACTTCAAATCTTTGATTTAAGTTAAATAGGTCTTTAACTTAAGCACCCATTGTTCGAGATATAGGTCTATTTCGGGCAAATATCCCATTGACTCGAAGTCTAGGCTGACTTCTAGTCAAATATCCCTACGGAATCAAACTTGTCTCTTGGTCTTACGAGTCACGAGTTCGATCCCTAGCACAAAAATCGTCTTTTTATTTTATTCGCTTCCGCATTCGTATCATATGGTATCAGAGCTTCGGCTCTTGATTTCCTTAAATCTAGACGGTCCTAAGTGCGTCAAATCCAACTTGTTAGTTGAATTTCTNTCAAACAATAACAATTTCGGAACGAAAATGCGTCGATCCTATGTTTACAGAACTTGCTAGTTAAATAGATACTGTTTTCTTAACGGACAAGACAACTAACCTAATTAAAAATAATAAAATAATCTTAAACTTAATCTAACAACTCATAAAATACCTAATTATGATACAATGATCAGTTTTTATTTATCTAAACTACTCCCTATAATCCGAACTCAGCTCACCTGTGTTCGATCCCTACATACTGAATTATTAATTATCAGTATTCGTATTAATGTTAGTGTCACTATCCCAACCTTAAATCCTAACACAAGTTCACTATTATTTAAGGAGCGTCCTTTTCGTAGTGTAAGGAAGGATGGATGTCCCTGAAGTCTGTAAGGTTATGCTATCATTTCATAATAAGATTCATCCGCTCCTCTTTAGAACTAAAATTTGTATGCAGACCCAAGACAAATTACAGCTGGTAGCAAATTCTAAATTTATGAGAAAATGGGAATTCGTAAGAAAATGAACTCAAAGCTTTTAAGCATTATATAGTACCTTTTTTTTTTTTCAAAAGATACAGTTTAGACGATCACAGACCTAACTATAACTTCTCAATCATTCACAATTACTAAGGTCTAATGTTAGACGCAAGTCAGCAACTAAGAAGGAACACCTTTCTAAAACCATGGTGAAGGGCAAACTTTTAGGACAACCTCAAGAAAGTCTTTATTCTCTTTCTTTATAATGGTTAGTGTCGGTTACATTGATAATAGGAAGGAGATTGAAGATGTTAAATATTCAAGTTATAAAGTAATATTCCTTATTTAAATAGCAATCAAGCCAAATAAAAACTGATAGTAGTGACTTGTCTTCTTCCTGCTAACAAAACTATTGTTCAACATCATACTGCTGCCACCACAAGCCCCATCTTTGGTTTTTTTAAAGAGTATAGGTAGACTGGAAAATTAGAAAATATACTGCTTTAAGGTGAGATAAACATGTGTTAAGCGTTGAGGACATTAGGTAATTAACATAACGATTTAAACTTGATGTTGGTATCCATACTAGACACATTACTTGTTCTTCCTATGGTAGATTCTCTACAAAGTCTGGAACTCAAAACTAAGGAACATAAAAATAAATGAGCAATCACTAGCATTCATCTTCAACTAACAACACACATCGAATATAGTCAACAGTCATGCAATTAAATTCACAGGGACAATAAATAATATGAATCAAATCAGGCCATAAATCAATCACATGAAAACAAGATCGAATTGCAAATCAGCACAGGCTTTTAACATTATGAAATCAGCATGTAGAAGAAGAAAGGGATAACATGTCACCGGGTTAAACCCCTTCGACCTCTCAAGGGGGATCCTATAGCCAATAAGTTAATCACACTTTCTAAATTAGTCATGTTTTGTATCATTTTAAGCAGAAAAAAATTAGGCGGTCATATCATGTATTGGATGTTACGTGGTCATATCTAATTTGGCAATCCTAGTTTACGATGTTAGAAGATGGGTACTAATATAATACCAGACTTAAACGCTATTGCATCAGACCATTCCTTGTTTCACCTTTCACTCATTACTCTCCTCAGTACTATATGTAAATTAACCTTGTCACTACTATCAAACATTAAGGATATCTAACATGAACACAGAGCTACGTAAGCTTTAATTTTCGGGTAAAAAGCTCTCACCCAAGTCTGCCAGAGCCCCATCAATATTTAATAGGAACTGCGGAAGAGCTAATCCCATTTGAAACCCCTAAAAATATCCAATGCAACAATTGATTGAGGTCATCAAGATCCCCTAAGGCCAAAATAGAAGAAGATGCGGAATTGGCTCGAAAAGAAAGGAATACTTTGTTACAAAAAGAGGTTTTGGAAAATTATAATTTCGAGACAAAAAAATAATATATAAATGAAGAAAACGGACTGAAAGTGTTGTCTCGTAGACCATGAAAAGTCAAATGGGCAGTTCGGAATTGGTAGGAGTATATATGTCAATTTAATATTTAAATTTTTAAAAATTTGACTAAATATAATCGAGATCAACATTTAACACATTTGACTTTGAAAAGTCGATGGGTAGTTTGAAATGCATACAAGGGAGTATATCATTAAGTACTTTCATATCAATAATTTAAATCATAGCTTGGGAGACCGTGCTCAATCTAAGTGATTCAAAATGTGAAACCATATGAATAAACAGTACGGAGAAAACCCATAAAGAAAGGTTTAGGGGAAGAAGACTGAAGCAATAGCAGGAAACGATATCAAGTGTTCTCCATAAACTTACCGTGGGCCCATATCATAGATTAATTTTGCAGCACGTCGCATGTCACCAACAGTTTCCAACTGCGCCGCCAAGTAACATAGACGCCTCTTTTAAATTTGGTGTCACCAGATCTGCCATAGGAAGTAACTCCTCCCTGTGTGAGGAGAGGGCGAGAAATGTAGAACCCGAATATTACATAACTTCAAGCAACATAAATAATAAACAGATAAAGAGAAGAAAGTGATTGTGGTGCCATTGCTTGGACAGTATTGCCATTTTTTTCTGGCACACTGAGATAGTCAACAATCCCACACGCCCCGCATAACCCTGCTCAGATAAAATCCCAAAGTACATATTCGTGCATTGTTAACATATATCTAACAGTTATAGTTGGTTGAATTAGATTTCAACTTCCTTGCATAACTGAGATGGGCAGATCAAATTTTGCACCAAAACAAAAGTTTTACATATGAATGTATAATGGACGCTGCATGATTTATGGGTGAACGCTATGGATGTGTTGTTAAGGATGTAATATCAACCCCACTTGTCCGTTATAAAGGGAAAACATGAAAGACAAATACTCATTTAAACCACAACAAATCGTACAACAGGTCCACGAGAGCATATAACACCGATGAGATGTTTCTTAATTATAATCACCACACTACATTATGATTCTCAACTGAAACAACAAAAGATAAACATAAAATCAATTAGGATAGAAGCAATTTAAAAAGAGCAAACCAGCACCATAAAGCCACTTGGTGTGGCTAGATAGAGGTGTTAGAGGTAAGTGGGTGCAAGGGTATAACAGACAGTCTTACATAGGATAATATAGCAACAATGAAATTAAAACATTAACTAAATATGAAGCACAAGAGAGCTAATCACGGAAAAACTTAACACATTGCTTGTAGATTTATGCATATCTAAATACAGGAAGAACATCTTTGCTAGTTGATACCATAACATGATCTACTACCATAGTTGTACATTTAACATGACTCAGCTCAAAGGAAATAACAGAAACCAAACTGCACATACTATAGTACAAATCATTTGCTAACCTTTATGTGGATACTCTTTAATATGCTATAAAAGCACTTTGACCATGCTAATAGAAGGAAGCATGCCGGTTTTCACCTGAAACAGTTGAACCCATCAAAACAAAACCTTGTTGTCTACCCAACAGGACCAAAATGGCATTCTAACTCTCCTCTAAATTTAATGTAGTTATCACTTCTCTATGGAAATTCGGATGTAATCTAGCAGAAAGAAAAATTTATTTATGCATAGCATTATTTACAAAATAATTGATTAATTTCTTTCAATGGGCTAAAGGAGGCAAAGACTCTTTATTATTCTTTTTCTGGATTTGCACAACTGAACTTACCACATCAACTTGCATATCCGAAAGAACCGACTTTAGTTGCTCCGCCATAAACTCTTGCGGTAAAATGTTAACTCCCTGGAAATAAGTTAAAACATTTGGCAATTTTAGAACCTTATACAGCTTGTCAATTGACGAAATGATATAACACATGTTGGCTTTTTCAATACTCAAAATAACTTGAAGCCAAACTGCCTGAGTGATTCAATTACCTAAGGATAAAATCGATGAAGGACACTTGATGATAATTTCAATTTTCAGGTGAGTTTTGAACATATCGGATATTAGAGGAAATATCCACTTCACAATCATTGGGAAAGGGTTGTTATTGTAGCTTCTTTGTTAGTCATAACAAAGCCTGCCTTATAGAGTATATCCCATTACAATTACACAATAAATTTCAGCATTTTCGTAATCTTTGTATCTGATAATCCCTTGTCCTCTAACCTCTATACGAAATGGGTAACGACTATAAGATTGATGATCTGGATATTACTATCCTTTAACACAGCTCTCCTCGAACAGTAAAATTTACATTGTTGTCTCTCTTTACATGTTTTTCAAATAATCTGAAGACTATATCTCAACACGCCGAATAATTTAGACACTTTGAATTGATTATTTATTCACGATACTTAGAATATCAACATAATAACCCTTTACTAATCAATAAGCATTTTTATTATATGACAAAACCCAATCAGGCAAAACCCGAATTACTGTACATAAGGTTAATTTAAGAGGTATTCACTGAACTACCTATCAGATTATAAAGTTTTTGAAAAGACATCCACTTAGTATGACATATAGCAATCATAAATCTAAATTTTCAGAGAGGCAATTGAATTAAATGAATTGATGGCATTTCAGCAATGGGTGTCAGTCAAATGCTCAACCAACCCAAAATTTGTCAGAATACTACTCCGTAATTATTTACCATAATAAAAAAAAAACAAAATAACCCAAAAATTGAAAATCGAATATTTTGACCCCAAATTATTACATGCAACCAGGGCCGTCTGGGAGATTTCGGTGGCCCTGTGCGAAATTCCCAAAAAGAGGCCCTAACTAATACGTATAATTTTTTTCTAAAAGAATATATATTTTTCATGATTACTCAAAAAAAAAAAATAATCTAAGTTGGGACCTTAATCATTACCAAAATACTTTACATTGTTTAATTGTCGGAAGACCCGGAACGTAATAGAGATAATAATTGTAACACAAATTCTCAATATAGACGGGAGATATCGGTCTTTAGTTATAGACCGGCCAAATATTCCACCATTTTTAAGCATAAGACAAGCAACAAGTTGCATGATGGGGCAAAAAAATGTCACCATATTTAACATATTTGACCCGTCTTTATCCGTCTATAGTGAGACTAATTCTAATTATGTCCTTTTTTAACTGCTCAACTAAAATATAAACATTGAAATAAGAATTTCTCGCCACTTTTGCTTTCAAGCGCTATATTAAAAACATTTACCTCGATTCTTGTTTAATACCGGCTTAACTTAAAACTGCTCTCACTCCCAATTAAAATAAAGGTGAAAATAAAAGAAGGTTGTAAGGGGTCTTAACTCAAGACGGTTTTAAGCAAAACCAGCTATTACGATGATATGAAAAGAAAAACATTACCCATAAAACACAAATTGAATTAGAAAGAAGTAATCAGGGCCCCACTTTAATTAATAAAAAATAAATTATGAAGCCAAGAAGCTGAATAGTTAATAGTGGGCCCTGCAATTGAAAAAAAAGAAACAATTGCTAGGAGTCGAACACAGGAGGCCTGAAAATGTCATATACCTACCATTATGCTACTAGTATTACACTGCTTATACGTGTGTCGTTATACTAAAACACTAAACATCTTAAGTAGATTTGGGCACAAAATTTGGGGGCCCTGTGCGCCCGCACGGGTTGTACACCCCTTGGGCCGGCCCTGCATGCAACCAATTAAAACTTAAAAATAAGCTCCAAATTTTTGCATGCCATCAATTTAAATCCACAAACTAAACCCTAAATTATTTAATTTAATTCACAATCAATAACATATAGGAAGAAAATCACACGAATTAACTGAGCAAACCTACCTGGGCATGTTCCTATCAGCCGAGTTCAATTCCGGGTTCAATTCTTCAGCGCCACCTTTGTTGCTTTGATGAGAGAGAGATACGGAAGAAAGAACAAAAGAGACATGAGACTTGAGAGACAGAAGAGCGAAGAACACTATATGACAATAAGAAAAAGGCGTTGTTCTTAATTAATACTTCAATTAACCAGGTCAAAATGGGAAACATGGATGCAAAGTTACTGTTCTGGGAATACTAACAGGAGTTGAGACTTAAAAGGGTGTAGAAAAGACTCTAAATGAAATGGCATGATTAGTCTAATCAAAATGATTGTGATATATAAACGGTGCAACATATGGAGACATATCAAGGGAATGACTTGGATGGCTGGGGCTTAGGACTCCAGAAAGGAAAGGCGTAGGTAGCACAGTTGCTTTCACTACGAGACTTTAAATTCAATATTAATGTTGTTTTTTAATTTAATTCTCTAGTAATATTTTTCTTTTGATGTAACAGTTCACGCCTCTGCATAATTTAAGAATCAAGTACGCATACGAAATTGTCAACTTTGAGGAGAACGAAGTCAAATCAAAAGTATTTTCTTTGGTTTCTCAGCTAGTTAAAAAGTCTCCAAATGAGAGATTAGATTTTGAAGATTGATTAATGTAAATGCTTAGGCTGCTTTCTTTTAAGACAAATTTTAGCTTAGAGTTACTTTCTTGTAAATTTTTGAGCTTTTTGTAATAACATTAGCCTATAAGTAGATTTATAGAGCTTTTTATGATAAATCCCGAGTAGACGATCAGTTTACTAAGTCCTGTATGAAATATTTTGTGTCTACAAGTGAAGTTTTTCGACATTCTTTTGTATCAAATGGAATATTTCGAGTTACAGATCAGAAGTGACTTTGTGGCTAGATTTGGTTAGTCCAAAAATATAAAAATCTTAGCTTACATTAATACTTTCGGGATTCAAAATACATGAGTTTTCTAGCTTAGTACGAAATATTGCGATCTAACAATTAAAGTTTTCGAGCATCTCATAGAATATTTCGAGCTAACAATTTAAGTTTTTGAGCTTAGTACGAAATATACTGTAATACCCGCCCTGATTAGGGACCCTCTGACTCACCTGTTGACCATGGGAGACCCTTAGCAAGGGAGACAAAGGGAGACTACGTTGTTATCGTAACTCGATACTCGGCCGAGTAAATGGTGTACTCGACCGAGTGCGGCGTACTCGACCGAGTACCTCGTCTGACAGCGTTTTAATATAAAACGCAATGACTAAAACGTAATTCATTTCAACGATTCATTTTATCATTTATAAACCTAAACTCTCTCTCTCCCAATTATTTCATCTCTCTTTCAATCTTGAGTAGCCTTGAACCCTAATCCGGGAAGGGGATAGCCTGTTCATGAAGTCGTCGAGTCGGGTGTCGCTGTCTTCGACATCGTTTTGTTCTTCAAGGTGAGTTTGTGAATAATTGTTTATTTTTGAAGTAGAGCTTGAATAACTTAGTGATAGGGTACATTTGTTGTTTGTAGTATATGATATGAAGTCTTGCTTGACGTGGTGTGATTGATGCGTTCTATGGAGTTGCGAAAAGGTAGGGTTCCCTACTCAATTGATTGTATAATTGGTATAAGATTTGTTGTGGTTGATTGTATAACATGTATCATTTGGATTGAGATTGATTGAGATTATATCCTTGTTTGATTGTTGTCGTGGGACCATTTTCGGGAGATGGTTCCAACTCCATGTTCGTCTCTTGTGGCTCCCGTCATAAGGGGGATGTGCACATTAATGATCGGGGTTCGCTCGTAGCGGTGAGTCTGGATTTGGTGGGCAAAGCTGCGGTCCCCCACTCACGGTTTGGGTACCTGTTGCGATGGGTAACCTGACAGTGCTACTGTAACACCCCCTTTTTACCCGGCCAAGGTAATTTAGAAATGTTACCATCTCGGTTACCCGAGGCAGTGAAATCGGAATTACAATTAAGAAATGTCTTTAAATAAATACAAGTTTAGTGATTACATAAATGTAAACAAATGAATAAATGGAATACTACTCGTTTATGATTATTTCATCTATGCTACACTACTCGATTCCGAGTCCAAAGCACGGCCCGAATCCTAATCACGTCCACAAGCAAACCTGCACTCAACCTGCTCGCCATAGGATTGGAAATATCATATAGATCGACACAGACCACCCCGGAAATAGGTGACAATTACACAGACACACAAATGTCAGTTTTAATAAATAAAGTGTGACACAACACAAGTGTGTGAATATGCAACATGGCTATGATATGAATGACACGTTATCAAACATCCACCACCACGGTCGCCTAGACATACCGACAACCGCACTGGTACCGGGACACGACCAGAGATACAACAACCAGAAACAGGTACCGGGACACGCCCACATGTACCTGTAGATACCCAGTATCTGCTGAGACTCCAACAAACACCCGATGATTATCGGACTACAACATGCTTAGAAATCGCAGCGTTTGATCGACAGTTTTGTACAACTATACATCGGAAAACTTAAAACGATTTCAAAAATAAAACATTTCAAAACTTTTCAAAAGTATCTGAAGTTTTTAATGCATGACGACGGGGTCACAATGACACTAATTAGAGTCAAAACCGACACCGGACCAAAAACCGACTCA
>LHUT01004903.1:0-13457 GCA_001412135.1 Silene latifolia subsp. alba | reverse complement strand
ACAACCTTCTTATAACTCCCTCTCAAACAACCACCTATTAGAATAAAATCCAGACTCAAATGTGACACACACTCTTCTCTGACACCCCCTCCTTATATCTTCCTCACACAAGGACAACACACCTCCGAACCCGACTCATCCACTACACCATCCACCCTTCTTATATCACAAAGCAAGAGATGACCACTCTCACCTTATCCCAAGGTGATAACGGAGTGGCCAAGATATCTTCCAACATCATCACATCTACCACTTATATCACCCCTTTTTTACTCCATGCAATGTGTCTTTGTGCTACTTGGTTGGCCACACACCTACAAGAATCAACAACACAAGTAGCCAATACAAAAACCATCGATTTGAAACATAGTTTTGTGACTCAAAAGGAAATTAAAGCCTAGCCCTAACCTCCTTCCAATACCCTCTTTATCACCCCCTTCTTATCCCTCCATCTTTTTGGTATTTTTGTCAAATTTTTTCTTTCTTTTTTAGATTTTTTTTTTGTTGAAAATCCCTCATTTTGCCTGAGGTGCCCTTTCCGATTTTCACCTTAACTTTTTCCTTACCTCTCATGGTGGCTNNTGGTGGCTCGCAACTCGTTTCTTCACTTTGCTCGGAATGCCCTTCCAGGTTTTCATTCCGTCCTCGACCACCTTCCCAATTCTCCCTGGGCGCCTACCCTTGTGGGTTTTCACCTAGCCGGGATTTTTATTTTTTTATATTGCATCAAAATTCAAGAAATGTACATATATTACAACTTAAAAATCTTCCCCCACACTTGTTTTCCATATTGTCATCAATGTGGAGGAGGTCACAACTTACTCATCAATCATGAGAACCCCAGGCACCCCCTTGATCAAGGTGCCTTGGTTCCTCCATCTTTTTCCTCTTTCTCTTCTTGATCTTTCATATCCTTGGTCCACCTCCTCTTGGGTAATGGTGGATGGGTTGGTAGGTTGAAGGGACATGACAAATAGCCCATGAATTATCCCAAAAGAATCCTCTTGAGCCATAGCATCGTGGTAAGAGTCTTGGACATACTCGTGATGCCTTCCGTTTTGGACTCCAAATTGGTGGTCCACTTGGGTTCTCCATTCAATTTGTTCCTTCCACAAGGCCGCATTGGCCGCCATTCTTTGGTCATGTTGTTCTTGCCAAAGATGGTCGGCCTCTTGATTTTTATGCATTTCCCGCATCATTGCCGTTTGAGCCGATGCGGCCTCCGCGATCAACTTCCACCTTTTCATCAACTACACTCCTCCATTGATCAAAGTTCTCAAACCTTGGTCCTTGTAGTTGTTTTCAAGCTTGGGTTGCCTCCACTTGCCCACTAATAGTTGTAAAGATCTCCCTTGTATCCTTAAAATAATCAAACATAACATGTTGCCATGGGGCAACCGGATCACTAGAGATTCCCCCCGTTTCATATATGGGAGTGTCATGAGGTGGGAGTGGGGATGGCTACCATGGTCCACGTGAGGCATTTCGCTTGGTACCGCCTCTTCTTCCTCACCGGAGTCAAAACCCGATATATCCGTGGCACAAAAGAAGTCCCTACCATAGTGTCCTCTTGGCAAAGGGGTGTTCTTAGGCCGAGGGAGTCTCAAGTATTTTTGCTTTTTCAGCCCTAACCAATACCCTTTTAGTGGACTTTATCTCACCTTCATGAACATTCAACATTCCTCTAGGATGCCATCATTGTACACGGTGATACCCTTTGTTTTAAAGATATATTGTGAAGGGTCAATGTCACCCTCAAAGTGCGCTACAAAACCGTGTTCACCCCTCCACAATTAATGCTCCCTCCGGAGCTCTTAGTTTTTTGCACCATGCAAGCTTCAATGAAAATTTGCACGCAATCGGGCACCCTCACCTCCTCAGGAAGCATGGTCCACATAGTGCGGATTTTGGCGGTTATTTTTTGGGTTCTCCTATGGCATAGAACATGGTGGTGATGAAGCGGGTGAGGAGTTGCACAACGGGATTGGTTACATAGGAGATCATATTATCATTCTTGGTGTTGAATGTCCCCACAATTTCAGTCCAAGCTACATCACTCCTATGGCCGAGCATTAAAATTGGAGATGGAGCTTTTGAGATGTTCAAAACACCCCTTACTTGGGAGTGAGTAAGGGTGTGCCAACTTCCATTCACACGGAATCAGATTTTCTTCTCCCTCCCCTCCGCCACATTGCACTTCGTTAAGGTGGTAAGGAACTCTCGGGTGTAAGGTGTGTATGTGTAAGCCCATAAGTCATATACAAAATATACTTCTAGACCCACTTTAGCAAGCATACTTTGAGCTAGTGTACCCATACCAAGAGCATTTAGGGCGTTGGAAGAAAGGAAGCGGGTGGTTTTGATTGGTTGTTTTTGTGGGAGACCGAGGTTTTGGAAGTTTTTTGATTGTGCGGTATCTAACCCTTCCCCCCCGTGAAAATTGGTTCCTCAATATTTTCGGTTTCCTCTACAACCCTTTTCTTGGATGGTCTTCGGAATGGGTTCAACTTCGACATATTTGTACCAACAAAAGAGCTTTTCCAATGCAAACAACACAAAATGTAGCACTCAAAAGATTTTTTGCTCTTTGTGACAATTCACCAAATACTTGGTGTGCACTTACTTAAGATGATTTAAAAAGCTTATGTTTGGTGTTTGTCTTTCCTTACCCAGAAAACTTTCACCACCAACAACAATTATAGCAACAAGAGACTAACAATAATCCAACAATTACAGGTTCTGAAGCTAATTTTCGAATTAAAAGAGAGCACTAAAATGAAAGTTGAGTTTGGTTGTTATACCTCCCTGAATTCCACAAGAAAAATGCTCATTGTTGCTCCTGGTTGTTCCTAAAGCCGTCTTTGACCCTTAAATTTCAACCCTTTAGCTTGAATTTGTAGATCTTGAGAGTTAGGGTTCTTGAATAATTGGGGCAAATTACTGATTTTGGTATAAACGAGTGGTATTTGTGTTGAAATTGAAGTACTTAATGACAATGGAGTGAAGGGTTTGAAGATTTGATGAAGTTTGGCGGAAATTTTAGTGATTTTGGTGGAAAATAAGGTGAGTTTTTGAGTATGGGTGTGTGTTACTTATCTCGAATTTCTGGATATGAAGGGGAGTAGGGATTTTCCCATGTTTTAGAAAAAAAAATTACTATTCAGTCAAAACGGCAGACTGTCGTGGGGAGGGCAGACTGCCAAAATTCCTGATTCGCAATTTTTCTAGCTGGCTAAATTTTGGTATTGCACCAATTTTTAGCTAACTAATCTTCACCCATTCTTTAATCTTCCCTGCTTCTTCGTTAATCACGTTCCCAACTCGAAATTTTACTCCTTTTTCGTCACTCCATCACGTGTCACGCTTCCCGAGATAGTGCAAAAATCTATTCCAAGCTCCACAAAACGATTAGTAACTTCATGAAATTTTGATGCAAAGTAATTTATTCCTTCCGAATTGCAATAAATGAGGAGTATTTAAAGCTAGTCTAGAATGCAATAAAACTACACTAAGGGATGAAGTATGTACAAGGGTGTCTTGTTTAAAGTCGATGGCTCGACCTAGTCATTGTTGGAGAGAGCTAATCTTGGTAAATCGGATCTTCTATAAGAAGATACTCTTCACCAAGCAACTCAATCCCCTTGAAGTAGTGCTTCAACCTTTGTCCATTGGCTTTGATCACATTTCCCATTGTTAGGTCTTCTACTTCCACCACTCCATGTGGGAAAATTTTCCTAACATTGTAAGGTCAATACCATCTTGACCTTAACTTGCCCGTAAAATTCTTGAAACGAATTTGGAAGACCAACCCCTCTTGTCAATCTTCAAACACTCTTCAAGTCACCATCTTGTCATGCCATGTTCATGCTTTTTGTTTGTAAATACTTGCATTGTCATAGGCGTTTTGCCTAAGCTCTTCTAACTCTTGAATTTGTAGCTTCCGGTGCAATCCCGCTTCATCGATAATTTGATTAAAGGCTTTTATCGCCCAATAGGCCTTGTGTTCAACTTCTACGGGGAGGTGACAACCCTTCCCATAAATGAGCCTATATGGGGACATATCGATGGGGGTCTTATAAGCCGTCCTATAAGCCATAGAGCATCATTAAGCCTTTTGCTCCAATCCTTTTGGTCGGGATTGACCGTTCGCTCCAAGATTCGCTTAATTTCTCAGTTGGATACTTCCTCTTGACCGTTTGTTTGTTTGAAGCAATGCCTCAATTACTTTGTTGCAAAAATGCGTTCCCCTATTACTTATGATAGCCTTGGGAAATACAAACCTTGAGAATATGTTGCTTTGCACAAAAGCACTCACCGTCTTGGCATCATCACTTTTTGCGGGAATAACTTCCACCCACTTGGATACATAATCCACCGCTATAAGGATGTAAAGATACCCATTGGAGTTGGAAAATGGCCCCATGAAATCTATTCTCTACACATCGAAAATTTTCAAGTAGAGCATGGGTTGTTGGGAATTTCATTCATCCTTGAGATGTTGCCAAACCTTTGNGCAGGTTTCTGAGCCACCACTTTAGGCTTCCAGACCTTCCTAGGCACAGGTTGAGGACCACCATTCCTGCAGTTTTCAGCAAGGTGGCCTATCCCTTTACATTTGGTGAAACATATCAAGGGTAACCAGTCATAAACAACTTTTATCTTCTGGGCCTTTCCCTGATCATCCAAAAACTAAATCCGAGTAGGAAATTCCTGGCCAATTTCCACCTCAATCATGATACGAGCAAAACGAAGGAAATTCCTGTGCAGGGTATTCTCATCACAGCGTATGAATATTCCCACTACACTGCTCAGTTTTTTAAGACATTAATTACCCGAGAATTTAACATCCAGACCAAACAATTTCATCCACAGAGGAATACGTTTGACATCATGCTTAACCAACTCAGTTTCAGGGGTCCACTCATTGACAATCATAGGTTTGTTATCAAAGAGCAGATGCCCATTTTGAAAAACAAATTGTTGCTGTTCTTTAGTTTTGAATCTGACTAGAAAAATCCCATTAGGTAGGAAAGAAATCTTATCTACCCTCTGAGTTTGCCATACTCTCTTAACAAACCTTGTAAGAACAAAGCTCGGAGGGTTTGCGCTAAGAACATAGCAAAAAACAGAAGAAGGCCAGAATTGTATCTCACTCGCCACATCCCCCGGTGTGATTTTGATCGACGGCAGAGATTCTGGACATTCCATCGCAGGTGCCCCTAGATCAAGCTCCTCCTCCTCTAGGATCACTTCTAAGTCATCTTCAAATTCCTGAGACGAAAAATCCAATTACCTTTGATGCGATTTACCTTTATTATTCGATTGTAAATGTAAATCAACATGTTTTTGTTTAGTTTTTGTGAATTGATTGCGAAGAAATCTGCGGATTTTTGTGGTTTTTCCGATTGCGTGCCATTGCTTGCGCAGTAAGAAAACCCTAAGAATTATAGAGCGTTTATCTCTCTACTTTCTCTCTCATCCAACTTTTGTAGTGTTTCAATCTTTGTCCATTGGCTTTGATCACTTTTCCCGATGTTGGATCTTCCACCTCCACCGCTTCATGTGGAAAAACTTGTCTAACTTTGTAAGGTCCATACCATCTTGACCTTAACTTGTCCGAAAAATTCTTGAAACGGCTTTGGAAGACCAACACCTCTTGTCCTTCTTCAAAAACTCTTCGAGTCATCATCTTGTCATGCCATGTTCGTGCTTTTCTTTGTAAATATATACTTGCATTGTCATAGTCGTTTTGCCTAAGCTCTTCTAACTCTTGAATTTGAAGTTTCCGGTGCAATCCCGCTTCATCGATATTTTGATTGAAGACTTTTATCGCCCAATAGGCCTTGTGTTCAACTTCTACGGGGAGGTGACAACCCTTCCCATAAATGAGCCTATATGGGGACATATCGATGGGCCGTCCTATAAGCTCATAGAGCATCATCAAGTCTTTTGCTCCAATATAATCTTTCCGGTCAGGATTGACAGTTCGCTCCAATATTCGCTTAATCTCTCGGTTGGATACTTTCGCTTCGCCGTTTGTTTGTGGGTGATAGGCCGTGGAAATCTTATGGATGACTCCATATTTTTGAAGCAACGCCTCAATCACTTTGTTACAAAAATGCGTCCCCCTATCACTAATAATGGCCTTGGGGAATCCGAACCTTGAGAATATGTTGCTTTTGACAAAGGCACTAACCGTCTTGGCATCATCACTTTTTGTGGGGATGGCTTCCACCCACTTGGGTACATAATTCACCGCTAGAAGGATGTAAAGATACCCATTGGAGTTGGAAAATGGCCTTATAAAATCTATTCCCCACACATCGGAAATTTCCAAGTATAGCATTGGTTGTTGAGGCATTTCATTCCTCCTTGAGATGTTGCCAAACCTTTGGCATCTATCACAAGTTTTGGTGAAGACTTGGGCATCCTTCAAAATTTTGGGCCAATAAAACCCACACTCTAGTATCTTCTTTGCCGTTCTTTGGGGTCCAAAGTGACCTCCACATGCATACTCGTGACAATGCTTGAGAATGGATGATATTTAAATATCCGACACACAATGGCGAATAACTTAATCTTGGCACATCTTCCACAAATAGGGGTCATCCCAAATGTAGAACCTAGCATCGGCTTTGATCTTGTTGCATTGAGTCGATGATAAAGAAGTAGGGAACTTCTTAGTCACCAAGTAATTGACCAAA
Source organism: Silene latifolia subsp. alba (assembly GCA_001412135.1). Taxonomy (NCBI): domain Eukaryota; kingdom Viridiplantae; phylum Streptophyta; class Magnoliopsida; order Caryophyllales; family Caryophyllaceae; genus Silene; species Silene latifolia. The sequence continues at coordinate 6,753 of LHUT01004903.1, read as the reverse complement.
TTAGCATACCAAGGTTCCATTGTCTTCAATGCATAAAGTGATTCATGTGGTAACCTTCCATCTACTACACCCATCCTTCTCATTTGTTGTTGGTCAAGATTTAGCCGACTAAGGTGGTCGGTTACAACATTTGCCACTCCCTTTTTCTCCTTTACCTCTATATCAAATTCACTTAGAAGACGAATCCATCTCATTAGCCTTGCCTTTGTATCTTTCTTCTCCACTAATTGAGTGATGGCCTTATGATCGGTGTATAAGATAACTTTGACACCCAAGAGGTAAGAACATAATTTTTTAAGGGCATATACCACCGCCAAGAACTCCTTCTCGGTTGTGGTGTAATTCTTTTGTGCATCATTGAGTAACGAAGAAGTGTAATGGATAGCGTAGGATGGTTTGCCTTCCCTTTGTCCCATCACGGCTCTAATAGCATAGTCGCTTGCATCCGTCATTATCTGAAAGGGGAGATCCCAATTAGGAGCTCGAATGATTGGTGCCAAAACTAGCTTCTCCTTCAAAGTGTCAAAGGACTTCTTGCACCCTTCATCAAATACAAATTCAGCATCGTTGTGAAGCAACCTACACATGGGGTTAACAATCTTCGAAAAATCTTGAATGAAACGACGATAAAAACCCCCATGGCCAAGGAACGACCTCACAGCTCGATTATTATTGGGATAGGGTAAGGTTTAGATGACATTTACCTTTGCCTTATCCATTTCAATCCCTCTTTTAGATACCACGTGTCCCAACACGATGCCACTTTTGACCATCAAATGGCATTTTTCAGAAATTTAACACTAAATGAGAGTCAATGCATCGTGTTAGGACCATGGGGAGGTGGTCCAAGCAAGAGTCAAAAGAGTCTCCATGGACGGTAAAGTCATCCATGAAGACCTTTAAGGTGCATTCGACAAGGTCGGAAAATATATGCATCATGCACCTTTGGAACGTTCCCGGTGCATTGCATAAGCCGAAAGGTATTCTTCGATATGCGAACGTCCCAAAGCGGTATGTAAAGGTGGTTTTAGCTTTATCTTCCGGCAAAATAGGGATTTAAAAATACCCGAAATAAGGATCTAAAAAGTTATAGAATTCTTTTTCCCCCAACCTTTCTAGCATTTGATCTAGAAAGGGCAAGGNNCATTTAGGCGACGGTAGTCAATGCACACTCTCCACCCAATTTGCAAGCGGGTGGGAATCATTAAACCTTGTGCATTTTTGGCTACCGTTACCCCACCTTTCTTGGGCATCACTTGAGTAGGGCTTACTTATTGGGAAGATTTGCAAAAGTTTGATAACTTCTTCCTTAACAACCTCCATCATAGGCGAATTGAGCCTTCACTGTGGTTGTCGGACGAGTTTTGCATCTTTTTCCAACCTAATTCTATGCATACAATTACTTGGGCTTATTCCCTTTATGTCCGCGATGGTCCACCCAAATGTCTCTTGCTGTTCCTTAAGCATACTCACCAACCGTTTCTCTTGATCAACTTTTAATTTGTTGGAAATGATGAGGGAAAGTGTGTCATCTTTTTCAAGGAAAATGTACTCGAGGTGAGTTGGTGGTGCTTTGAGATCACTTTTGGGGGGTTTAATTATAAAGGGGAGTGGCCTTTCTAATGAGCATAAAGAGGAAGGAATTTGGAAAGGTTAGGACTTGTCTTTAAACATAACATTTGGTTGCGGAGCAGGGGATTTGGCAGACTGTCGTGGGGATGGCAGACTGCCGTGGCAGACTGCGGTTTGTCCGCCAGACTGCCAAAATCCCTTATTCTGACTTATTTTATCCCCAATGTGGCTTCCTCTTGGTCGTCTTCAAGGGTGACTTCTTCCTCTAGCTTGTTTACATACTCCTGCACATCATTTGACAACACAACACACAACCCTTCTTGCTTGACATCGTTAGTTAGGGTCACCTCAAGAGGGTCCCTTTGACACAAATTATACACATGATTGACAATTGGTTCAATTATATTTAAGAAGTAGTATGAATGTGAGTCGTTGGGATGTTTCATTGCATCGTAGATGTTAAACATCAATTGTTTCCCTCCAAATTCCATGGTAAGGTTACCATTTAACACATCAATTTTTGTCGTCGAATTTTTCGTGAAGGGTCGCTCTAGTAAGATAGGTGTTGCCCTAAGGTCCGCTTCCATGTCCAGAACATAGAAGTCAACCAGGAAAGTGAGTTGGTCAGCTTCTACCAAAACATCCTCCACCATTCCCTTGGGGTAGCTGTTAGACCGATCCGTTAATTGGATCACAACTTCGGTCTTGGTCAAAGAAAGTAATACTAGGGTCTAATAAAGAGTATAGGGCATGACATTAATTGACGCACCTAGATCTAACATGGCATGTGTGAAACTCTTACCCCCAATAGAGCATGGTATAGTGAACATCCCTGGATCGTCGCACTTCTTAGGAAGTGACCTTTTGAAAATGGCGGAGACGTGCTCACTCACCCGTACCCTTTGAGTGCCTTTCTTTTAGTTTCTCCTAGGCCTCACACTTTTAAACAAAGTAAGTAGAGGAATATTGACCTCACACTTTTTAAATGTCTCATAGAGGTCGGCATCATGCTCTATTTTCTTAGAATGTGTGAGGGCATGAGGGAAGAGTACCTACGGGGTGTATTCCTTGAGAATGTATTCAATTGATTCATTGGGTGTTTCCCTAGCATTTTCCTTAATATCCTTGCTTGATGTTTCCTCACTTTCTTTGTCTTCACCTTTGCTTGATGGAGCATCTTTTACTTCCACAATGAGTTCTTCTTCAAGGTCTCTCAACTCCCCTTCATCCTCCTTAGCTTTTGCTTTTTTCTTTTTTCTTAGGAGGGGTATTTAGGGTTCTCCCTTTCCTCAAGGTCCTAGCACTTGCATTTTCCCTTGGAGGAGAAAATGTTGTTGAAGGAATTAAGGAGGAGTTCTTTTGATTAATCTTGGCAATTTCTTGAGAGATTTGACCAAGTTGAATTTCAAGATTTTTGACCCTTGCATCACTTAAGAGCTTATCGGAATCCATCTTCTCAAGCCTTCTAGTTATATCGATTAGCGCCTTTACAAGGAGTTTCAACATCTCTTTAGTGGACATGTCTTCATCCCCTTGAAATGAGCAACCCCCGCCTTATTGAAAATTCTTGTTGTTCCCTTGGTTCCCAAATTGAAAAGAGCCCCCTTTTCCTTGTTGAAAGTTTTGATTCCTGTGATAGTTTGGGTTTGGGCCTTGTGAATTTTGATTTCTTCGATAGTTGGGGTTTTGCCCTTGTATGTTTTGGTTTCGTAGGTGGTTGAATTGACCATTTTTAAAACTCCTCGAAGTGTCTCCACCCCAACTAAGGTTTGGATTATCCGTAGAGCCAACATTTTAAGTGATTCCACTTGGATCATACTTGTAGTAGCCACCTCTGGTAGGATTCCTTGAATTGTAGTTGTGATGCCCCATGGCACTAACATTCTCAACTCCAATGCATTCTTCTTACATAATGGGGCATGATTCCACCGGATGTGGTCCCTGGCAAAAATTAGATTCCACATTAGGCCCTTGTCCTCCACCCACATCTTGAGTGTTACCCATCAAGTTTGCTACCAATTGAGTAAGAAGATCCACGCTCTTTTCAAGCCTTTGATTGGAGGAGGGGGGATGCTTCAAGTGAAGAGACATTCTTTGACCCCCGGCTTCCTCTGCCATAACTCCTTGTGCTTGCGGCAAACCTTTCTATAATCTCATTTGTCTCCACCACGGAGTAGTTTTCAACTACTCCACTTGTTGCGGCATTCACCATTCTTTGGTCTTGTTGAGTAAGGCCACCACAAAAATTCACAAGGAGGTCGTCACCACTCAATCCATGATATGGACATTGGGAAACCAACCGTTTAAATCTCTCCCAATATTCATATAAACTCTCACCCACTTCTTGCTCCGGAGAGGTGATAACTTTCTTGGCATGATTGTATCGGGAATCGGGGTAGAACTTCTCAAGAAATGTCGACTTCATTGCTTTCCAAGTGCGAATAGTACCCGGTGGGAGGTAAAAGAGCCAATCCTGGGCTGCATCATTCAAGGGGAATTGAAATGCCCTTAATTTGAATTGGTCTTCCGTGACCCCATTGGGTATTGCCCCCTCACACATCATGTGGAACTCGGAAAGGTGGAGGTTGGGGTTATCTCCCGAGTGCCAATGAAATTTGGGTAAATTGTGGATGAAGTATCCTTTCAACTCGAAGTTTGCATTAGCCCCCATGGGTTGGTAGGCAATGCATAAGGGTTGTGTATCATAATTCCTTGCCCTTAGTTCCCTAATAGTCCTATTGTCGTTTGCCATTATTTGAGGTAAGCGAATATTTAAAGGTGTAACCTCAATGGTTTCCCCTTAACTTGAATCAAAAATAACTTTCGGTTCCTCTTCACTTGACCCTACTCTTGGTGGTCTTTGGTAGAAGGAGTTTGTAAAGAACTAATCGTATGTTTCCCTTGCACTTGAGTCTATTTCTTGATCGCTTAATTCTCCTTGAGAACTAGGCATAAAACCTTCACACTAAACAAGACAATTAAAACTACCACTTACTTTTAATAAAAAGAAAGGCAATAAAGAGCAACCAATCATAAACCACAACTCAAACTCTAGCTATGTCGCCTTCCCCGGCAACGGCGCCATAATTTGATAGGAAAAAGACTAGGTGTCTTTAATGTACTAATTAACCTATCAAACAAACAATTTGTAAGCCAAACTAGCTCTAGACTACTCTAGTTGATGAAGTAATATAGTGCAAGTAAGGGTCGAATCCAAGAGAAGGACTTTTAAGCTAAANTTTGGTCTTGTTGAGTAAGGCCATCAGAAATATTCACAAAGAGGTCGCCACCACTCAATCCATGATATGGACATTGGTCAACCAACCGTTTAAATCTCTCCCAACATTCATACAAACTCTCACCCACTTCTTGCTCCGGAGAGGTGATAGCTTTCTTGGCCTGATTATGTCGGGAATCGGGGTAGAACTTCTCAAGAAATGCCGACTTCATTTCTTTCCAAGTGCGAATAGTACCCGGTGGGAGGTAAAAGAGCCAATCCTTAGCCTCATCATTCAAGGAGAATGGAAATTCCCTTAATTTGAATTGGTCTTCCATGACCTTATTGGGTATTTCCCCCTCACACATAATGTGGGACTCGGAAAGGTGACGGTTGGGGTCATCTCTCGAGTGCCCATGAAACTTGGGTAAATTGTGGATGAAGTCTCCTTTCAACTTGAAGTTTGCATTAGTTCCCATGGGTGGGTAGGCAAAGCATAAGGTTTGTGTATCATAATTCCTTGCCCTTAGTTCCCTAATAGTCCTATTGTCGTTTGCCATTGTTTGAGGTAAACAGATATTTAAAGGTGTAACTTAAATGGTTTCCCCTTCACTTGAATCAAATACAACTTCTGGTTCCTCTCCAATTGACCCTACTCTTGGAGGTCTTTGGTAGAAGGGGTTTATAAAGAATCAACCGTAAGTTTCCCTGGCACTTGAGTCTATGTCCTGATTGCTTAATTATCCTTGAGAACTAGGCATGGAACATTCACACTAAACAAGACAAATTAAAACTACCACTTACTTCTAACAATAAGAAGGCAATAAAGAACAACCAACCATAAACCACAACTCAAACTCTAACTATGTCGCCTTCCCCGGCAACGGCGCCAAAATTTGATAGGAAAAGACTAGGTGTCATTAAATCCACTAATTAACCTAACAAACAAATAATTTATAAGCCAAACTAAACTCTAGACTACTCTAATTGATAAAGCAATATAGTGCAAGTAAGGGTCGAACCAAAGAGAAGGACTTTTAAGCTAAAGAATTGAATTGTGAACTATTAAACACAAGCTAAAGACCTCAACCTGCCACGGTCAGCAGCAACAGAAAAGCACATCTACCAACCCCTCCACCTACACGTGGGTCCCCTTCTCTCCTTGACAGCCGCATCAACAACACGGTTGGGTGCCGCCTCCGTGCCCTACCCCACCACTGGTTGGACTCCTCAAAGCAACTCTCGAGGTATACTCGGCTCTAAGCCTAAACAAGCTTTTATTACCCAACTAAGCATTATCAGAACGCCACAAAGAGCTTTCGTTTCGATTGATAATGGAAGGCTATGCAAAATCTCACCCTCCAGTAGCTTGACAACAACTACTATATGGACACAGAAGCTTCATCGCACATGACCTCGAATGCTGGTACTCTTTCTTCTAGTTCTTCTTTGAGTGGTAATCGTCACATATATAGTAGTCAGAAATGGTTACATGACTCCTATATTGACAATCTGATTTCATGGTCCTTAAAGCGCCAAGCTACGATAGCACGTGATACGTGCATATTGTATAGTCTTTTTAGCCTATTTTAGCACGTATTTCCATGCATTTTTGTACTGTTTATATAGCATTATGCCCCGAATTGGCTACTTTGGTTCGTTTTGTCCGTTTTGTAGAAATGAACGCGAAAGTAGTGGAATTGTACCCTTTTTCGTCCTTTTTGCATGCATTTAGAGGAGACGGGATTTTCCAGAGTGAGATACTGCATTGGAATGCGTGAAGGCACGGTTTACGAGGCAGTCGGTGACGAGATTGGGCTGATTTGAAGGAAGAAGACTCGATCGAGTAGTTTTATTACTCGATCGAGTGGTTTTTATGGCCTTAGTTGATCGATCGAGTAGTTATTTACTCGATTCAGAAGTGCTGAAAAGAGAGGTTACTCGATCGAGTAACTAATCTACTC